>JBAMJV010010373.1:0-126846 GCA_037951105.1 Echinarachnius parma | reverse complement strand
CCCCACCACTCTAGGTCAATGTTTACATTCACATCAGAGGATAAGCGTCCCTGAGGTGAAAAGTGGACTTACAGTGGTGATTGGTTTTGATTGACGTGCAGGGTGGTGGAGAGGGGTGGGGGGGGGGGGGGGGGGGGGGTTGGGGAGAGATTTTAAGAGATAATATTATTCCACATCATCTAGTCTTGCTTTATACTGGCAGACAGATTGGGGTCTTGGGGCTGCAGTACCCCCCCCCCCCCCCCCCCCCCCCCCCCACCCCCCCCCCCCCCCCCCTCCCACCCTCAACAATTTAAATGTTGTATCATGACAATGGAAAAACATTATGGAAACTCATTTCATATTTGTATACAGTTTTAACATTCTAAAAAACCTGTTTTTTAATACCCTGAAATGCACAAAAATAATGTAGCAAAGTCCCTAACCCTGCCCATGGCTTGATAGCTTTGCTCTATTGAAAGTCTCTCATGTTTTTCCTCATTAAGCTATGTTACCTAGTACACTAATATTCTAGAGATATTCTAAATATCTAGAGCAACTTGGTACAGATACAAACAAAACAAAAATGCACATAACTATTTTAAACAAATCAGAGCAGAAAATGGATTGCATTTTCTTTGAAAAATATTAATCTTGGGTTACTGACAATGATTGAAGAGATTTTGTACAGTATTCTCTTATAATACAGGTCTAATCCGCCTACCAACCCATCACACCCAAACTACTCTTCAACTGCACAAGGAAGTAAGTGTCAATTTGCTTTAGCATTCCATTTATTCAACTTCAAATACAACAAATCAATACACTCTGTGATTTCTCATTAGTAACCCAGGATGTTTGCACAATCAAAGCACATTTCAAAGGATTTTTTTCTTTTTTTAAAGATAGCATAATGGAGTTTCACAGCTCATTTCAAAATTCTACCTCATCCCTATTACGAGGAAATGTTCAAACGTCACTTGTGTCCTTTTGCCAGTTAGTAAAGAAAGCATTATCACCATTATGTACAATTGAATAGGCGCTGAGATTCGGTCCAGTGCATTCAGCGCTAGAGTGACGTCAGGAACATGATTACATTTTGACACTCTGGTGACACATTTGGTAATTAGGATGGATGATGGGCCATATTTGCTGGCCCCTGGATGAAAGGGGGAATTTGACGCTGGGTCTACACCCATTTGGTCTCCTAGCAAATTCAGATTTCAGAGGCTTAGGATTAGGGATTAGGATCAGGATTGGGATAAGGATTAGAGGCTGGGATTAGGGTTAGGGTTTAGTTTAGGGTGGAGGGTTAAGTTTACGATAGGGTGTCAATTTTTAGAGCTTGATGCAATGGAAATTCCAGGCACAATTGAGAAGATTCAATGAGACATAGACCACATAGGGGTAGACCAAGGGACTATAAACTGACAAAATTAATGAGGTGGGATTTTTTTAATCAGACTTTTGTTTGTTATTTCTGACTCCAGGTACCTTCCTTATATATCACGCTGATCTATTTTACTGGGAAGAGGTATTTCTCTTGGGGTTTGAACCCTCGCTCTCCTCGTTGCAATGAACCGGCTTTCTCTGATTATCTTTCAAGATTATGCCACTCTTATTTTGTCTCACAAATTGAATAGTTGAGTTATATAGTAGTTTCCCAAGGTTTGTAATGTACTTGAAGTAAAGTGTGTGATTGTGTGTGTGTTTGTGTGTTGTGTATATGAGTAAATATATGCATGTCTGTGTGTATATTTTGCTAACACATACATCTATGTTAACGTATATGTGAGTAATATGAGAACAAATTAACCTCCATATCAAAATGGAAAGTTTCCATGTTCATTTCTGCCCTTTTTAGAGCATTATTATTAACAACTTTTAACATTTATTTTAAAAAGGATCAACACCCCATGCAAAACTTGGCCTGGGTCTATGAAAACAACAGAAGTATTGTATTTAAATCATTTCAACTTGCAGAGTCTGTATACATCTACTGTATGACAATCTATAGTAGATATAAAGTCATTATCCTTCAGTATATATACATGTATGTATGCATACAGGCAAATATCATAAACATTCAGCAAAATGGCATAACCCATTTAGGACATCACAAACATCACTTGATACCATCCGCTATGTTTTCCAACCCTATAGCAAAGTACATATGTAATTGTATCTTGCAATGACACACCCTATCTATCATGCGTGAGAGCATTTAATTTTGTTTTCCAAAGGAGTAGATGGATGTTTGTTTATTCAGTTGGTGTTTAAGGATTAAGTATCTAAACCCTAATGTTACCTAATGGTTTGTGCAATACCATATAGAGATAGTACATGGCCCACCAGGTTCATGCAGGCAATGGGTTAACTACTAACCAATAGTACACTGAACTCATTGCACTAAATGGCTGTCTGAAAATCTAGACAACCAATGATGGCTGACACGACCTCATTATTAAAATAGAGTGGAAAATGGGCATGATTCCAAAAAGAGGCCAATTTAAATTTACTCAAATTGCTGCAATTCACTCATTCGGAGTAAATAGATCTATGATATCCTTGCTAGCACTTTATGAAGACAATTATTCAGGAAAGATGAATTGAGACTATCCTTGCTGGTACTTAAAGGGGACCACCAGGCAAGGAACAACACATAATTATATGTATTGGTACCGTTTTGTGATATCAAATAGGGTTGCAACGGGTTGTGTAATTCATTAACAAAGCAATTAATTTCCGCCACTTACGGAACCACTACTATTTCCTGGTTCCGTACAGGCCAAACATTTGCAAGTACGCCAATGCTATTCACGCATACATTTGGAGACAATAGAATCCCGGCGATTCGTTCGCTCTGGACAAATTAGTCTCGTACATTCAGACCCATGAACGCATGCTTTAAAATAGAAAGGCGATGCGTTTTCCAATTATACATTTCTTTCCGGAAACATATTTTTGTGAATGTGTTGATGGAATGGAATACTTTTAAAGATGTTACCTTTCATTTATAAGAATATTATTTTTGGGTGGTGGTACCCTTTAACAGGTTCAAAAGAGGACGTTAGATTTAACTGGTGCAAACATTAATCATGCATCGCACATAAGTGCCATTAAGTAATTAATACATGTGTGACACGCAAGGTTCGAACGCTTAATTCTAGGCATTGCGTCATTCCGTTGGCGCCTATATTTACATACTCATGAATGTTTGTTTGTTTGAACTGGATACAGTGAACGTGACTTTGGGAAGAACGTGACTGGGAAACAAACGTGCCAACGTCTTCATCGGGCCTTGACTTCTGCGACCTTACACCGCCCTCAAGGCTCCGGCAAGAAATAAAAGCTGGTAAAAATGAAAGTCATCAATCATTTGATTCATCAACTTTTTCGCCCCACTTTGCGGCTCATGACTTCTCCCCTCTTACTGCATGGACTCATTAACAATGATTAAAAATAGATACCATCTTCCACTGTTAACCCATTGCCAAGGATAACCTAGTGGTTCCTGTATTAACTCTAGGGAGATTGAAAAATCTTGTAGGGAATGGGTTACCAAGCTCTCTACTATGAATTGGAATTCTAATCAAGTTAACCCATTCAGAAATGGTCACAGAAAATACAGTGGCCGGTGTTTATGAAAAATGCATACTGAAATATATTTGTCTTGAATGGGTTAAATTAATAGCTTTGACACCAGGCTCCTGTAGACGATTTGTCAAATAGCTCGTGACATCTCATGACCTCCCAAGTATACTCAAGGCCTGAAATAAAGCTGCTAAAACTACTTGTCATCAATCTTGATCTTGCTGGCTGTCTCTCCCTCATCATTTTACTCCCATAAATCTGCCTTTCCAGTCTTTTTTCCCCCTCAAAGTCATCATCATTACTCAAATACAGGGTAGCTACCATGTTTAACAACGCAACATCACTGTTAAACAGTTCCAGACTTTCACTGTCGTTGCGTTGCGTTGCGTTGCGTTGCGTTGCGCGTAGCAAGAAAGTCTGATGAAAAAAGCCGGTATAATGGCTGTCATTGTTCACTTTGTTTACATTTCTCTCTTACGTGTTCTTCTTTCACAAATTAGCCATGATTTAAAATAGAGGCAATATTACACAATGCATGAGGTGACTGTTCAACAGATGTTAACTTCTAATGACCTTCTGTGTTCACGTAGTTGTAGGTGTTCTATAAAAAATGTTAAAAGCTGGTAAATTATTATCCATTAGCAATTTGTATTCCTCTCATTATTTGTTTTATTACTCACATTGGCCATGAACGAAATAGACATCACGTTACACAACGTAACATGAATGTCAAACAGGCTTGAAAAGGGTTAAACTTTTCTGGATTTGTAATGGCCTTCGAGGTACATGTAGTATGGAGTTCAAGTACAAAGTAGGTATTATGTCATTACCCTTACATTATATAGCTACCATGTTTAACAACGCAACATCACTGTTAAACAGTTCCTGACTTTCACTGTCGTTGCGTTGCGCGTAGCTCAAAAGTTTGATGAAAAAAGCTGGTATAATGGCTGTCATTGTTCACTTTGTTTACATTTCTCTCTTACGTGTTC
Source organism: Echinarachnius parma (assembly GCA_037951105.1). NCBI lineage: Eukaryota > Metazoa > Echinodermata > Echinoidea > Clypeasteroida > Echinarachniidae > Echinarachnius > Echinarachnius parma. The sequence goes on along the minus strand of JBAMJV010010373.1, from coordinate 122,281 downwards.
TTCTTTCACAAATTAGCCATGATTGAAAATAGATACAATATTACACAATGCACAAGGCGACTGTTCAACAGATGTTAACTTCTAATGACCTTCTGTGTTCACGTACATTGTAGTTAGGTGTTCTATAAAATGTTTAAAAAGCTGGTAAATTTGTATTCCTCTCATTATTTGTTTTATTACTCACATTAGCCGTGAACGAAATAGACATCACGTTACACAACATAACATGAATGTCAAACAGTCTTGAAAAGGGTTAAACTTTTCTGGATTTGTAATGGCCTTCGAGGTACATGTGGTATGGAGTTCAAGTACAAAGTAGGTATTATGGTAATGGTATTTATTCAACAAAATGTCACATTCGCAGCTACAAGCTGAATTGCAGTGTCATTTGCAACAATATTTACAAACATGGAAATAACATTGATAATAATAATAATAATATTTTCGATTTATATAGCGCCTAATATGATTGATAATCATCTCTTAGCGCTTTACAATTATATTATTACCCCGGTTATTGGATGCATACTTCAATCAATCCAGCACACAAAGTGCATGTTTATTCCACTCCCTGGGGAGCATTCCAGCCAGGCAACCTCGAAGGTGCACACAATGCTAAGGAACTACGTTCCATCCTTCCGGGTACCCATTTATACACCTGGGTTGAGAGCAGCAAATTTTGATAAATTGTCTTGACTGGACCACGTGGCAAAAAGTTTAATTTCTAGCATTGCATTAACCATGACTAAAATTGACACCATGTTACACAACACAACATGACTAATAATCCATTCAGGACTCATCCTCCATAATTATACTCAGGCTGGGGTCTTTGACAAATTCATACCAAAAAAATTTAAACAAACTTAGGGTAAAAAAAGCTGTGTATCAAACGGCATCTCTTTTGTCACCACCCTCTTAGTCTAGGTTCTGACTCTTTATACACCTTTTAATTCCACCATATATCGCGTAATACCACTCTAAACGGTCCGCAATATATGCGGGAAAGGTAGATTTTCCTGGTTACGCGATATATGGGGGAAAGGTGTATAAAGAGTCTAGAACTTAGACTACCACTCTCTCTGTTCTTGTTGTACTTTTTTGTTACATTAGCCAAGACTCAAATGGATGTAGTTTCATACACCAAACCATTGATCATGACTGTTTAAAGGGATTTGGGGGCTTTTGCAACCTAAGATTTGAAAGAAAACAATACACTTTAGGAAATATATTTTGACTACCATGTGCTGAGCTGAGAAATCTTACCTAGTACAAATCCTTCATTTCCTATGTTTATATGGAAGTAAGATTCTAGGGAAAAGGCATACAGTAGGTCATTGGTCACAACATTAACCCCCTGCCTACAAGTTTGAATGGGTTAAATGGATATCCCATGCATTAAAAAGTCAACGTTCACACAATGTGATAGTTGATATTGTTTATACTGTCCTTAGACATTATACAGAAATATTTAAGGTGATTCAAAAGCTTGAAATTTCCTTAAACTTTAAATAATCAATCATTGGTTGGGATAGAAGAATGGCTGGTTGTGTGGAAGATGATATTGGAAAGATAATAACTGCAGGATAAAAATTATTCTATCTTCTTTTTAGAGTTTTTTGTATGATGGTTTGACATTTTCGGAACTACTCAAAAGACAAAAAGCCCAAATTTGTCTTTAATTGTATCAATCATTCACTGTGGCATGAATGGCTGGTGGTGTCACAGATAAGGTTGCAAAGACTTTGATTGATATAAGTAAAAGCAGGATGAACTTCATCCTTGATCATTACCTCTTACCACAGAAGTTGGTTGGAAGATGGTTTCATTCTCAAATGAGTTTACCAAAGCCTGCATTACAAGGCCACATTTTCCTTTAATTCTATCAATCACCAGCTATGACATGGATTGCTTGACAATACTGATGACTGTGGGATGAAATTCATCCTTGATCGTCTTGTCTTACCAATGAGTTGAACAGTTGGAAGATGGTTTCAGTTTGCAACAAATTACAAAAGCCTTAATATTCCTTTAACGACTGTATCAATCACCGGCTATGACATGAATGGCTGGATAATAATGATATTTATCTTTAAATATCACATTTTACTAAATCGTTGATCAGTTGCAAGACAACATTTTAGAAAACCCTTGATATTCCTTAAATAACCGTATCAATCACTGACTGTGACATGAATGGTTGGATAATGATGACTGCGGGATGAAATTCATCCTTAAATATCTCATTTTAACCAAATTGTTGATCAGTTGGAAGATGGTTTTTGTTTTGAGAAAATGTACAAAAGCCTTAATATTCCTTTAAGCATATCAATCACCCACTATGACATGCAGGGCGGGATAATGATGACTGCTGCAGTATGAAACTCATCCTTGATTTCTTCTTCGGTGCAGAAGGTGTTGGGAGACGGCGCGCACGCAATATGAGCTGATTATCTCATTAACTCCCATTTTTAATTCCCCTTGGGGGTGGAACAGAGGGGCATCCAAATGGGTTTTTGATACACAGTTCCAATGAAGCAAATCGAGGGAGATGAGTTTACATTAGCGCGCTCTGCTACTCCGTGTAATTTATGAGCCTTCGTGACTTTTATTGGAACAAACATTCTCGATGAATACAAGGAATTTTGAAAATGCTACAAAAGTACAAGTACATGAGTTTTTTCAGCTCAAGGATAATTGCTGTCATAGTTCTTTTATACAAACTTTATTTGTCTTTGTATGAAAATTGCATTCATGAATTATTTTGTGATTAGGTGGTAATGTGTCATTAACTATAATTTGTGGGTGCTGTTCTCTCACATTAATTCAGAATGAAATGCATGAGTTGATATGATGTATGATTACCACATAATTCTTCAAAGAATTAATGCTAATCATGCAACTGCCAACATTTGTCAAAATCTCCATTCTGATGAAAAAAGCTGGTATAATGGCAGATAAACTGTAGCTTCATTCCATCAATACTTGCTATTCACATCAACTACATGCAAACCTATCCATGTATACACACTCAAGGTGGAATGCTTCGTAGTGGTAACCATGGCAACCAAACATAAACAACAACACCTGTCTGCTGGTGGGGATACATGTACAGGAGAGCTGCAGGTGGGGAAAATATTTTCAGGGGCAATTTTTTTTAAGCCTGCCAACATTCAACTGACATACTCAATCTAGTGAAATGTATAGTCTATACTACAGAGAAATAAGCAGTTTTTCTTGTGACGTTCGTAGTTATTTTCATAGTGAGCACCAAGACAAATAAAACAATAAGAAGGGGAGAGGTATAAGGGGGTCCCAGAGGGATGTAAGAGTGGAGATGGTAAGAGGGAGACCTGGGAAGGGGAGGTGTTTTTTTTTATTGAATGTGCATTTCAGTGCTATTCAGTGCAAACCATAAATGCTACTTGTCATATTCGACTAGAAGCTCAAAACCCTGCACTTGGTGGCAAAAATCACAATTTAGATTTTTAAAGGGACTTAGTAACATTGTCCAAATCCTCAAAATAAAATTTTAATTCTAGCGGTTCCATCATACCTTGTTGTATTCGTATTAACAATAAAATCACGGGACAGGTTTCGGTTTTTCAAATTTCCCTTTCGTTACAAAGATATGTATGATTGAAGTATTCAGATAAGAAAAACTCCGGGCGAGTTTTTCTTCTGTGTACAAAGTGAGTGCAGTGAGTTACTGAATATCACTTTGCATTTTCACTCATTACTTGGCCATACAATGTCCATTTGACTTGAAATTTTCACACAATACCCTGTGGACATATGAGATAACAACAATATACATTGCATCAACCATTCATCACTTTTTGCACATGTCAACGAAGTTACTAGATCCCTTTAACAAGTTTTTATCATGCCTTTTTTCATTATTAGGCAAAGTTATGATTGTTTCAATTTCACTAACATACATAATGTGATCTTATAATGCCCATTTCTTCAAAATATGAATTACGGAGAAGTGCAGGCTTTTGCTGTATTCAGTCACATACTGTACATGTATATATCAGGTCAAAGTATTGAGAAAATGTCTCAACAGTTCATTTACAGCAGTTGCAGATCATCGCTCATACATGTAAATGTAGGTTCTGCTAGTCTATAATTACATCATCCAATTAAATGAATTTTCTCCTATAAGTTTATTTGGAGTTCAAGGAATCTGGGGGTGTCTTAGTCAGCTAGAACTACAGTAATCCACTTGGCTTCCATAGTGTTTTCATTGCACCATACTGGGGAGTGGCTGCCAGTCCCACCCAGCCAAATATATGCTGGGGTTTTATTATTACAAGTGGGTCTATGTAAACAGTTCTCGTACCGTTTGATTTCATAAAGATACAGCAGCCCAAATATTTTCTGGGGACCAAGACACCAAAAATCAATGAGGGTCCCTCTAAATGGCTCTTGATTATTCAGGGAGATCAATAAGATATGAGGGGTTAACCCAATGTGTACTGAACCAAGATAACGTGGGGTGGTGTCTATGGGGAATGTGTGTTATATATCCTAATCAAATGCATCTTATGGGTTAACACAGGCAAGGGCCTGTGTCTGATGTGGTGGGCAGACGCAAAATCGCTGCAGTATTTAAACTCATTCCTGCTATTTAACATGGGACTTTATTTGGGTCAAATTCGGTTGCTGCTGTTTCAATTATATTGATATACTGGGACTTTGTTTGGGTCGACCTTTCTTGTTATCGTTTTTATTGTTTTAATTACAAGTCTCTAGGGATATGGATGTGATTTTATTGCATATTTTAATCATGGTTTTGATACATGAACATGGTTACATGTACATAGCTTTCCTCATCCAGTGTATTTTATTAGGAGCGTTCTGTTGTTCACAACAGCTTCAAACGTTTCTCCAAACCAACTGCTCTTTTAATATTCTTCATTTACGTTTTTGTTCATATCTTAGCAAAATCTAATCTGGTTGCTACAAATGTCACAGCCTATATATTTTGCAAGCATAACTGGATACTTTACCCATACCTGTGCATCTGACAATGAAATTAACTTGTACCTATCAGAATAACCTAGCTGCTTGTAACTCGGTCAACCGTCATGCCTATAGCTTTATTTTTATGTATTATTCCTCAATTCATCAGAAATCGTTTATAAAAATAGAATGCAGTGAGCACAAAAGGTTTCGCCTAGATACATAATGCATTAATTGAGATTCCGTCTCTTCAGGTGTGAAATGTATTCAGGTAACCAAAGCAACACAAAAATACAAAATTACAGTTATGCCTTTGATCATCAAGTGAAACATGATAAAAGCCTGTAGGGTGAATAAAAGGTCGTGATCCATATTTTCGTTGGTGAATCCTTTTTTTAATAGCTTGGGAAGCATCGCGGTAAAGGTGATGAGTATTGTAATTATGTTTGAAATATTAATCAGTTCCCACCTACATTGCATATGTAATGATTTTAATATAAATGTTAATGCTTATATCCTAGACATACATGTCGAGGACCCGAAAATCTAATTTGCTTGGGAAATTGTTAAAGTAAGCTTCAGTTTTCAGGTGATCAGGGTCTGAACTCAGAAGTCAAGCTTTTGCCTGAAAATTGGCATCACTGTTTTGTGAGAGAAATGGCCAACATTATCATTGCATAGCAATGTTGATGCAAACATTCATAATTAGAACAAATGTACTAAATATAACAATCTTGTAAATAGGCCAACTAATGCACTCACATATGGTTATATGGGACATTTGTCTGATATCCAATACATCTTAAAAATCGAAATTACCTTATATTTCTTATATATACTAAAACATTTTGCAAAACTACTTTGGCATATGTGCTATTATATTACTTCATGTTTAAGACAGGTATATGCACAAAAATCATGAGTCAGCATTTGTTTTAATAGCAAGAATTCCACATTGCCTTAATATATATGTTCTAGTATAGAATGAGCTAGCTGACACACAATACCAGCAGAGAGACTAAAAGGTGGTGCTCTATTTTATTTTTATATAACTTCAATTTTTCCAACCTGAAAATCATGGAAGAAGAAAAAAAAGGTTTAGTGTAACAATGAGAGACTGGATGACAGGTATTACAATCACATGAAATATTAATGGGGCTCCGGCACGTACCTTTGTTTGATTGCAGTGGCACATGTACAAAATCAAGCACTGCTTCGCTTAACCAATTGAGTACAGTGCTATATTATATTAGATGTATAAGGTCTTTAATGGGTTAAAAGCACACCACAAATCTACATCATTACATTGTGGAGAAAGGGGGAACGGCAGTTTCCCCTCATGAATAAATAGTAAAGGGGAAGTAAGCAAAATTCTAAGAAAGATAGATGACCAAGCAATCGATAATAAAAAATGTAATTTTTAAAATTCAAAAGAATTCGAGAGGAAACATAATTATTAACATTATTATTTTCATTATTGAACAATAATGCATGTCTTAATGTTCATCTTTTTCATCTCGTTATTTTTTTTCTCCATGTTTTATAATACAGAAAAAGAATGGGAGCTCAAGATGGAAGAATTAGAGTGGGAGGGCAGGAAATATAAAGGGGTGATAAGAGAGGGGATAACCAAGAGAGCAAGGTAGAGCAAAAGGGAGAGTGGACATGAGAGAGAAGATAGAGAGGAAGATAGTAAGTCTTAGGAGACAAATAGAGAGGTGGGGGGAAAGATAGATGGAGAGAAGAGATGGGGAGGGGGGGGGGGGAGAGAGAAGAGGGAGAGGGGGGGGGGGAAAGATATATAGATTATAGAGAGAATAGAGGAGGGGGAAGAGAGAAGAGGGAGAGGGGGGGGGGGGGGAAAGATAGAGAGAAGAGATGGGGAGGGGGGAGAGAGAAGAGGGAGAGGGGGGAAAGATATATAGATTATAGAGAGAATAGATGGGAAGGGGGGAAGAAAGAAGAGGGAGGGGGGGGGGAAGATATATAGATTATAGAGAGAATAGAGGAGGGGGAAGAGAGAAGAGGGAGAGGGGGGGGGGAAAGATAGAGAGAAGAGATGGGGAGGGGGGAGAGAGAAGAGGGAGAGGGGGGAAAGATATATAGATTATAGAGAGAATAGATGGGGAGGGGGGAGAGAGAAGAGGGAGAGGGGGGAAAGATATATAGATTATAGAGAGAAGAGATGGGGAGGGGGGAGAGAGAAGAGAGAGAGGGGGGAAAGATATATAGATTATAGAGAGAAGAGATGGGGAGGGGGGAGAGAGAAGAGAGAGAGGGGGGAAAGATATATAGATTATAGAGAGAATAGATGGGAAGGGGGGAAGAAAGAAGAGGGAGAGGGGGGAAAGATATATAGATTATAGAGAGAATAGATGGGAAGGGGGGAAGAAAGAAGAGGGAGAGGGGGGAAAGATATAGAAAAAGAAGAGATGGGGAGGGGGGATGAGAGAAGAGGGAGAGAGAAGGAGGGACCCTGGGAATGGTTGTTCATACATGAGTAATTGCATATGGGCAGTGGGTGTAACGCTGGTTGGTCTCCGCAATTCATCCTATAATTGGGTCGATGGGAAAAGGTGGGGATGGGAGGGGAGATTAGAAATGGGCGAAAGATTGGAGGTCACTTAGGCCTTCTGCCTTTCTCATATCTTTTTTCTATCTTCTTCTTCTTCTCCTCCTTTCAATTTTCCTCTCTCTTCTTGCTCTTACCCTCTCACTCTGACTCTCCCTTACTCTCTCCCCCACTATCTCTATGTTTTACCATCTTCATCCCTCTATCTTATTTATATTAAATCAAAAAGGGGGAAGATCGACTGTTACTCGAGTACTCAAGGTTTTTTTTTTTTTTTTCATTCTTTCCAAATATATCTCTATTTCTCCTATCATTTTTATTTTCTCTTATTTGTTTTAAATTTTAAAGATTTTTTTCCCAGGGTTCATTCTCAGGTGTGTTACATAGAGAGACTAATGTCAAACATGGGGGAAACCCACAAATGAAAAATCTGATATAGTCATATCTTAATTAGAAATACAGCACCAGTAATTAAGGAAAAGAATTGAATGAGGAATTTGAAGAAATATGTGAGGAAGGAAATGACTGGAGAAAAGGTAAAGAATAAATCTGTATTTAATAAGAATGTGAAGAAATGGAAGAGGAATTAATTGAAATTAAAAAGTGAAAGAAAGAAAAGGCCAAAAAGGCAGAGAAATGGAAAGGGGAAATCATTTGGGGTCATTTGGACTTCTCCATCTCTCATTATATCCTCCTCTTTTTGATCTATACATCTTATGATTTGTTTTTCATTTCTAAAAAGAATTTCCCAGGGTCCATTCTTAGGTGTGTATAATTTCCAAACATGGAGACTTGCCTCAGTCAACCAAGGGGGAATCCACCAAGTCATCTATAAATATAGTCTTCTTAAATAGTAAGACTGCATCAGTAATTACATACAGTAAGAAAGGGGTAAGAAGGTAATATGTAAAAGCAATGAAAATGGCCACACTAAAAAAAAAACAAGGTATAAGTAAAATGAAAAGAGTGGTAGTGGAGGTCATTTTCCCAGGGTTCTTTAATACTCAGGTGTGCAATACCCAAACACAGAGACTTAGAGCAACCAAGGGGAATTCCACCCATGAAAAAAACACAATATATAGTAATCTCAATTAGTAATACTACATCAGTGATTGAGAAAAAGAAGAATAGGAGAAAAAGAAGCTGAAAGAGAGGGTGAAATTAGAGAAGAAGAAGGAAATTGAGAAGAAAGCAAGGAAAAACTATATAAGATGGCATTAAATGCAAAAAGGCAGAAAAGGCTCCAAAAAGGCAGAAAAGGTAAAATAAAAAGCGTGTACGGAGGTCATTTTTTCCCAGGGTTTGTACTCAGGTGTGCTATACCTTGACATGGAGACTTGCGCATACCAAGGGGGATTCCATGAATGAGAACCTAATATAACCATCAGGGCATCACCTTTAATTAGTGAGACAGAATCAGTGATAAAGAACATGTGTAAGTAGGAGCAAAAGATGTACAGATGAAAAGAAGAATATCGTATGAAGAAGATGTTGAAGAAGAATGCAAAGATAAGTTAAATGAAGGAGGAGGAGGGGAGGTGAGGAGGAAGGGGGAAGAGGAGGGGGAATGGAAGGAGGAGGAAAGGGCAGAATAAGAGAAGAAGGAAAATAGAATATGAAGAATATGACAAAAAAAGTTGCAGAGTAAAAAGGAGAATAACAATATTAGAGAAGATGATGTGAAGAAGAAAAAGATGATGAGAAGATGCAAAAAAACAAACTAATAGGAGTTAATAGATACGGAGGACAGGAGAAAGGACAAAAAGGGAAAAAGAAAATAACTCAAAACTTAAACAACACAATGATGATGTAAAACAATATCATTACAAGTAGAAGAAGATTAAGGTGATGAAGGAGAGACACTCAATTGCTCAAGCTAGGAGGTTATCCAGGGGTCTCAAGGATTTCATTTGGATCAAATTACATTAGCCCCTTGTTGCGATGGGATTTACGTCATTGCAAGAACGAGAAGTATAGGTTGTCAGGTGAGAGTGATAAGGGCGTTAAGACGATTTTCGGCTTAATTGAGTTATGCATACCATCTTGTAGGTCAGAGCCTCTTCTATATAGTGCCAAATTTCCAGATAATAATTTTGTCTCATTTTGGATACATTAATTAAATATAAAAGCGATTTCAAATTGTTTTTTATAGGATTTAAAAAAAATTGTAATATGATTATCTCGGAAGTACAAAAAGTGACTTAATGCCCTTCCCTTCCTCAACCGTCAAGGTGGTAGTAGCTAAGCTGAGGGTCACTCCCCACTAAATCCACCCACTAAAAGCATTTAATCATGATTGAGACGCGGAATGAAATATCTCCTCTTTTTTTAAAGCGTTTAATGGTAATTGGTATGTAAAGTGATGTATCATTTTTTAAGTGTTTCATCATAATTGACAAGTGAAAAGGCCCTTTCATGCCTCGAAGCTATAATCATAAGTAAGATGAGAAATGCATTGTTTTAAAATCATGAATGATATGGAAAGTGATGTCTCATACTAACCGTTTGATCATAATTGATAGACATGTTAAGTGCTGTATAATTTTTGCAATTTAAATCTGATACCTGAAGTGCCGTCATAGTTAAATTGGGAAATCCCTGAAATTTTCAACCCTTTTAAATCATAATTAAGGTTGAAAAGCGTTTTATAATGATTATGATGAAAAATGGTTACTGGCATACAGAGCTTGTTTTAGGATTGCTCATCTGTGGCATTGCAGCTACAATAGCAATCCCATGACTGGTCCTGAAAATACAAGGCTGAGCTAGGTCAGTAGAGAAATCAAATGGTCTTTAGTGGGTTAAAAATAATGGAAGAATACGCATGAGTTGATATATTTTGTTTGTCTAATTGTGTGTTTGTTTTTTAACAATATTATTTTATTACATGTGCATGTAGATACTGTTATGATTATAAATAAATGATAGCTGTTTATGACACATTTCAAAATAACCTTTGAAATTATTTTCATTTTTGCATTTTTATCATTTAGCCTAAATGCGCACACAGAAATTGTTATGAATTATAATTTTGAAACAATAGCTATAATATGGCAAGTCAAAATAACCTTTACAATTATTATTACAAATTTAAATTAACATTTAGCCTAAATTTAGCACCAAAAAAGAAAAAAATGTTGCTGCAAAATACATGCATGAGCCAAATGTCCATACAGGTGAATAAAGAGCCACAATAGTATTTTGAATTGTCGGCCCCTGGATTTAAATTCAGTCAAAATTGAATTATATTGGACACCAAGGCATCAAATGTAACAACTCAAGATATGGAAAAAAACAAAATTAAATTGTGAAAAACACAATAAATATATCCATATTCTACGCACCAGTAAAAAAGAAATACATATATGGATAAAGTGGCGAAGGATTTCAAAGTAATCGAGTTACTTCCACTTTTCAATTTTGCTCCTTCTCCTTTAAAGGTACTGTATAACTTTGTTAGCATGTGCAAAAAAGTTCAAAACCAGAAGTAGGATGAATGAGTTGGATTGTCTATGTACAAGTCATACAGAATAGTCTGCACACATCATAGATATTGCCCTGCCATACTTTGAGCAATTTTACCAAAACTTACCAAAAACAAAGTATTATCACACCATTAGATTATAGATAAATAGTTAATTTCAAAAATCATGATTCGTGGTGCTGCCGAATTGTACATGACAGCAGTACATGATAGACATACAGTACATGCATGTATGGTAACAGTAACTGATATTCCATCTCTGATTTGAACAATTGTGCACTCTGTCCTCCGTCAATGTTACTTGTCTACCTTTAAACCACTTGATATTCAAGACATGGGTGATATAGGTATAAATATGCTGAGGACTTGTCATATGCCAGGCTCAGGTATAGGGAAAATCTGTGAATGTTTAATATTTGGATAACCAAGGTTTTGATTAATTTTTCCTGGAAATTATTGATCTTAACAGATATATTATATTTACACAATACAAAATATAGTTGCCACGTGACTACAACATAGGTGATAATAACATGAAAGTGTCATTCAAACAGCTGTTAAAAATCATTTTGTCACGTAAGATTTTAACTTTATTGCACTTTCTTGTTAAATTTAACCCATTGACAACTGATCCTAAATATATACTCTGGCTGGGATATTATGGGGAATGTGTGTTTAACCAAAATCAATCTGTCTTCAAGGGGTTTGAACCCCTTCAGGCCTGAAAATACTTGGGGTACAATGTAAGTGCCTATGGAGAATGAACGTTATAACAAAATCAATCCGTCCTGAATGGGTTCAAAATCTGATTGGAATATGATCGTGATTCAGCACCTTTTGTAACACCTGGTAAAGAATCTATATATTCCCCACATTCCAACATAGCTTTATCTTATAATATTGTAACAATAAATGAATTGCCTTTTTGATTTATTTAAATAATTGTCTTTTAATATTTTGGGGAAGTTACATGTTATGTTTTGGTAGTACTTTATAAGCTTTGATGTGACTTGCAGAACTGTTACATGATATTTAAAAGAAGCAATGCACATGAACTAAGCTTTGATTTGGATTGTATAACTGCTGTCTACTCAGAAAATATTGATTCATGAATAGCTCAATAATTCAGAGGGGGGGAATTCAAAGTAACCAGGTCGTGAATTGTTGAATTGCTATACAGAAACTCACAAATACCTTGATAATTTACATGGAAATCAAATGATAATTTACAGTACTTAGCAATTTATTTGTGTTCCACATTTTGAATCAAATGATATAACTACTTTCTACCCATATAATAGAAATGTAAGAACAGTTTACTTTCTAACATTCATTTCAAATTCACAATTTATTCATGTACATGTACATGTAACAACCAAATTTACTACTTTCTACCCAGAAAATACTTACAGAATAGCTCAATTACAATAAAATAAATTACTATGTGATGCAACCCTGGGAATGCAGTTATAGCAATTTCCTATTTCTAAAGACAAAATACATGGTGCAGTAGTAGGAAGTCCAAAAGGGATGCAACGTACATAAGTCATAGCATATCAGATGCATTGCATTGGCATAGGCCTTTTGATTAGTGTTTGGGTGTGAATCTGCAATCATTATAGAGATTAAAGAAAAGGAGAGAGAGTGGGAGGGGCAGATGACTAGAAAGACAGAGAGAAAGACAGATAGTGAAACAGAGAAATAGAGAAAGACATACAAATAGAGAAGACAGGAGAATAGACGGAGAGAGGGGGAAGAGTAAGAGACTGGTAGAGAGAGAGGGGGGATAAGAGAGAAAAGGCAAGAAAAGAGACTCCTTAACAATGTATTTTCTCACTTGTGTTTCACCTTTTCAAACGTCAACTCTTCACACCAACGATCTTATTTTCTCTTTACATCTTTTTCCTGTTCAGAAACTGTTATATAAATCTGGTGCCATGGTCATGCATTTAAAAGTGATGGAAAAATGTAGCGGAAAATTGACATTGAACACCTTGTCAAGCAGTTTACTATCAGTATTAGCACTCGCTCACTCCAACACAATATATGTTACTCTTTATCTCTCTTCTTTTTTCTTTCTCTCTCTTTTCTCTCACTTTCCAAATTCCTTCACACATTTAGATCTCTTTCCCTCCATCTCTCTACTTATCCTTTTATATTTAGTATGTCTCTCTCTCTCTATTACTAGTATCTGAATTAACACACTCGTATAGCTTTCACTATCTTGCTTTATGCATATTAAACCCATCTCCCCTTCCCTCTCTCTTACCATTTATCCATCTGTTTCACACATGCACACACAAACACACACACACACACACACACACACTCAAACACACACACACCAAACACACACGCACACGCACACACACACACACACACATACAATATACACAAACTCTTACTCCCTTTCTCTTTCTCGCTAGATACTGCTTTGCATTCTGAGCATTTGTTTAGTGAAGCAATTTGGCAAATGGATCTTGAACCAATATATGGTGGAGGGTGCAGGCCCCAATAATCAGACAATTTCACACCTCGTGGCACGCTATCGCTCTGTCTGCTGCCAGAGTCACATGACTTCCAGCAGTCTCTATCGGCTCAAGGCACCAGTAAAATAAAACTACACCGGGGCTTAGGGCGGTTTTATAGCCCCCCAAAAATAGAAATAACAACTTCAAATCTACTTGAGATGCACACATATTTGAAAATGTATGTAAAGGGCTTGGAACTATATTGCTCTGTCTGCCCGAGTCACATGCCTTCGAGCAGTCACCATCTGCTTACGGCACTAGTAAAATAAAACTGCGATTAAACCCCCCGAAATTATTTGTCTTTTTAATAGTAAACAAAATAAATTTACAATCTACTCTAGATGAACACATTTTGATGATGTATTTATATAGGGTATGACATTATCGTCATGTCCGTCTGTGTAAAGCGATTTTAAGCAGCCACTACTTGTTTCGAGGTGCCAGTAAAATAAAGCTACAATGGGCCTCAGAGCACTACCCCCCCCCCCCCCCTTACACAGACCCACACACATACACAAATGCTAAAAAAGAGCTCCCAAATATTGCAAAAAGGAAAGATCTGCAAGCTCTTCGGAATACAGAAAAGGTCCAAAAATAAAATATTAACAAGAAACCAAGTTAACAGTACGTAATACAAGACAAAACGGTGTTCATCTATGGTAGATCTGAAGATGTTATTGCTATGTTTAGAATTATGAAGAAAACAATATAAAAATCCATGGCTATCTAAGCTATAAAGGATCTAAATTCATCTCTGGAAACATGAACATTTTATCATTTTGTAATTCTTGTAATGCACATGTTAAGGGTTCCTTAAGTCAAAGCACTCAACAACTTTGTATGTTTACCTGGGTTATCTTGAATAATGAATTGTTCTGGAGGCAAATATTGCATTAGCTAGCTTTAAAAACATCTCAGGCATAGCGTTGAGATTAAGGGAGGAAAATAGATTGGGGAGGGTGGTATTAATGAGGATAGCAGACCCAAAGAGAAAGAGGGCACAAGACCTTTCCACTTTGGACATGATACATGCAATTAGCGCTGAAACAGTGTGCTGAAACAGTTCACTGCACGAGTGATTGCATTTGCTTAATAAGGTGCATTTACTATGGAGGGTAAGGGGATAAAAGTCCACCCCAAATTGAGAATTATAATTGTCCTCATACTACCCCCCCCCCCCCCCCCCCCCCCCCCATGGCACAGGTTGCCTTCACGGTTTATGTTCGCTTGGTCTACACCTATTTAGTTTACCTATTTGGTCTACTAACATGATGCCTGAAACCATTTCCCCAGCTCCAAAATTGACCACCGCTCTCCCCCCCCCCCCCCCCCCCACCCCAACATAACCCTAGTTCCAATCCCAACCACAACCCTAACCCTACTCCCTCATCCTAATCCTAAGTCTCTGAATTCTGATTTGCAAGGAGACAAAATAGGAGTAGACCGAATGGGTGTAGTCCCACGCACCAAGTAACAGCCCCCTCCCTATCTCTTTGCCCTCCCCCCATCTCAGTTTACCCATGCTACGCCACTTTAGGTAAGGTTTTTGTCGAGTTCACCGTGACCAGTACGAAAAGGCGCCACAGGCGACAGGACAGTTGCCGGTGCAGACATTTAGCTGTCACGATTAATTGAAAAGTATTTCCTCACCGGAACGAGGGGAGGAGGCATTTGATATATCAACTCAAAACATTCCATTTAAAGCACTTACAGAGTATCACTTTGTGGAAGGGACATTTCTTTTTCTAATAATGACTGTCAAGAACTTTTTCTTGTAACTGTCTGGACTTTAGGTATTTGAATGCCTTTTCTGGTGTTTATTCTGTTTGCTTGCTTAATTTCCACCCATAACCCAAAGCTAAATAAAATCCTAACTTAAATTACTGAAAGTAATATTCCAAACTACTTCAAAATTAAATTTGAATGTATATATTTCTGTTAGTTTAAAAATGTAAAATCCACCTTCACATATTTGTACTATAGACAACTGAACTATGCTCACTTTAAAAAACCTAAGACTAAAAAGGCATCATTTCTTTTGTCAATCAATACTATAGGATATAGGAACCAGGAAAGAGCGCTCTTCTTTCTAGCAAAATGCTAAGAGCGATCCACATTGCTCCTGTAACACATTAATCTGACACCTTGACACCATTTCTAATATATCTAGCATAGATTTGTATTCATTTATAGTTTTTCTACAATCAGTTCAGTTGGGGGGCATTCTTAAAACCATCTGTCGTCCCTGAGGACCCGCCCTAATACTCCCTGTAATATAACACATTTAGGTTGAATTTCCAGTTATACAAACATCTTTAAAGTACTAAATAGACTAAATAGATACCATAAAACCTTAAAAGATTATCGTTTCTGTAAAAAGAGCATTTTGAGAGGTTATTTCCTCTATTTTTTAAACTATTATTTTGATGATTGTAGCTTAATAGAAAGATGAGCAGGTGCCTTTAAGGCTAACCTACATAAACAATTTATGGAACACATCATTTGGGGTCATATTTCCAGTTATATATTAAAACAAGAGTATGTAAAGAAAAATAGTGATCCCTAGGACCTTTTTAAAGGTTAATATTTAAGTTGACTGAATTTCTGAAAGGTATTTCCTCCATTATTTTACTCATGTTTGGTTGCTCATATTTTGTTACAGGAAGATGTACAGCTGCCCTTTAAGCATGACCTACATTTAAACATTTTATGAAACACACACTTTTTGGTCATATTTCAAGTTATATATGATTTTAAAAACTCACCAACTTGATGAACTGAATAGTGATCCCTATGACCTTTTTAAAAACTAATTTGAAGGTTAATATTTGAGGTTGATTGAATGTTCTGAAATGTACTACCTTCATTATTTTACTCATTTTGGATGATGATAGTTTAGTAGGACAGTGTGCACATGCCCTTTTAGCATGACCTACATCATGTTAACCCTTTATCAAACACACCATTTTAGAATAAATGTCCAGATATATATGAAAACCTCTTACAAATTGGCCTTAAGACATTTTTAAAGGTTAATATTTTAGTTTGACTGAATGTTCTGAAAAGTATTCCATCCATTTCTTCTTCATTTTAGCGATTATAGTTCAAACAGAAAATGTCCAGCTGCTCTTAGAGCATGACCTACATCATTTTAACACAAACCAATCATTTTATTATATTTCCAGATATAAATAAAAACAAACCAATGTGATGAACTAAAGAGTAATCCCTAGGACCTTTTTAAAAGTTAATATTTTAGTTGCCTGAATGTTCTGAATGAAATTTCCTCCATTATTCCATTCATGTTTGGTTGATCATTGTTTAATCAGAAAATGTACAGCTTGTTAAGCATGACGTTAAGCATGACCTACATCATGTAAACATTTTATAAATTTCATAACTTAAGGTCAAATTCCCAATAATGTAAAGTACTTGGTAGATTAAATTTGGATCTCGAGACCTTTTCGAAAGGGTTAATATTTACTACTTGACTAAAATGTTCTGAGAAGCATTTTGTTCATTAATTTACTCATGTTTAGGTGATTTTGGTTCAAAGCAAAATGTGCAAGCTGCCCTTTATGTATGACCTATATCATGTAGACCCTTTGTCAAACACACCATTTTAAAACAAGTGTCCAGTTATATATATAAAACCCCTCCAAATACTGGGTAGACTAACAAATGACCTGATGACCTTTTAAAGGTAATTCAGCTTCGTCAAATCAGATGCGCGGCGCCATATTAAGTACACGTTGCGCACGGTGCGTGATGCACGTTAGCTCAGTGTCATGCGGTGCGCGCAAACTAACCCAGTTCAAAATGGCGACCCGCTGTGAAGCATCCCCACGCTTGATGCCCTTTAAAGGGTAATTTGACTTTGTGTACTGAAAGGTGTTTCCTCTATTTTGTTGATTGTATCTTTAAAGTATGATATGCAGCTGTCCTTAAGCATGACCTAAATCCTGTAAACATTTTATGAATCACACATCATTTTAAGTCAAATTTCTAGTTTATACATCAAACTAAACCAAGTATGCATTGAACTCAATAATGATCCTAAATACATTGATCTCTAGAGCCTTTTTAAAGGTTAATATTTTAGTTGACTGAATGTTCTGAATGATATTTCATCCATTATTTTGTGATCATACTTTAACAGCTGCCCTTTCACCATGACCTACATTATACAAACACTTAATGAAAAACATCATACTCAGCAAACTAAATAATGAGCCAGGCTAAGACCTTTTTAAAGGGTTAATATTTTAGTTGAATGAATCTTCTGAATTAAATTTCTTCTATTATGTCAATGTTTGGGTGATATGTTCATTGAAAGATGAACATCTGCCCTTAAAGAATGACCTCCCCCATGTGAACACTTTATGAAACACATCATTTTCAGTCAATTTTATTAGAGTTGTTGAAGACCTTTTAAAACGGTTAATATTTTAGTTGACTGCATATTCTAATAGGTGTTATCTCTATCATTTACACATTTTGTTTATTGTATTTAAATAAAAAGGCTGAAGCTGTCCTCTAAGTATGCCTTACAATCATGTTCACACTTCATGAAATATATGACTTTCCAACTCATTTCAAGTTAAATGGAAAGACCTCCAAATATTTGGTAGACTAATAAAGACCCACAAAATCTTTCTGAGACAAAAATTAAATTAACAGAGAATTCTCTGAGGTATTTCCTTCATTATTTCACTCATACTTTAACAGGAAAACGTGCAGATGCCTTTAAGTATGTGTATGACCTACATCATGTCAATACTTTAAGAAAAAAACATGATTTTTTCAGTTATAAACACCTCCAAGTACTTTGATTAAATAGAGCTCCCAAGGACCTTTTTTAAGAGGTTAATATTTGAGCTGTCTCCGTGTTCTGGAAGGTATTTCCTGCATTATTTAATTCATGTTTGGGTGACGATTGTTCGGTTAGATTGTTCGGATTGTTGCCCAGCTGCCCTATTTTCTACTTGGCCTACATTACGTAGACATTTTTGCCACGAACTTCAACTTGAATGATCAGTATCTGTTGTCACCTAAATTAACCTGTTCAAAACAGATTTCAGTATAACATGCATACTGTATTTTTTCAAACTTTTTATAGCCGGTGAAAATGAACAGTTCTTTCAAAGCTGGAATAAGAATGGATAATTTGATTTATTATCTCAGACCTCATGAACAGGAAAATTGACACAACAAAACTAAAAAGGTCTTTAATTTTAATTTGCGTTTCTATGTGTCCTTTCATGTGTCACATCTTTATCATTAAAGTTTCTTGCATTCTGACTGACTTTCTATCTCCATAATACTTGGGCTGTAGCGTATTGTACTTTTACAAAAAATTTATGAAAAGCAAATAGCCTTGAATTGGTTAAAATTGATGCAAGATGCACGAAAATTGATTATCCAGCCTGTTTTATTCTTTTTTGTTCCAATAAAGGTCTCCTTACTTTTGCTCTCCCCAAAATGACGAATTAGGCAGGGACCTTTCTTTTTTCTTTTCATTTCCTGACGCCAAATGAAATCTAGGTCATCAACACCCATAGACCATTGATCACTCTCGCTCAGCGAAAAAATATACCAAAAGGCGCAGCCATATATTTGCCCTAAAACTGTTATTACCCCCACACACACGCACCAAAGCTGAAAGGAAATGAGTAAAAGGCTAATTACTCTTGTATGACCGACATTTGGGACCCAAGCAGTAGAGTGAATGTGCGCTCTAGGTATAGAGAGTGATTGAGAATGGTACAGATTATTGTTGGCTGAATAGTTCCTTAAAGCTAATCTTGATTTCTGGAAGGCTATATTTCAAATGTCATTAAATCCTATGAAATGGCATACTAATATTCAAAATCAAGTAGATATTAAATCTGCAATTTTAAAATCAAATTTGTAAATATGCTGTGTAATAATAATGATAATAATAGTGGATACTTATATAGCACACGTTCCGATCAGTATAATAATACTGACCACCTAAAAAGAGGGTCTTGACATTTCAGCAAGCTTTCAATGATGGATGGTCAGTGATTTGTCCACATACTGCTGATTATAAATGTATGTCAAATTCAGGCTGATGAAAGTTTCAATACGTACAACGGTTTGATAGCTATACTTGTAACGCCTTGTTCTTCCTAGATTATCACAACTACACGCTTGGATTGATGGATAGTCAGTGATTGTTTCTGCTACCTGGATTTTGATTCATTTAGTGTGGAATCTATCGAGGCTGATCTAATCTTCCATAAGTATACGTTTGACAGCTGGATGTATCACCTACCCATACCACAAAAAAGGTCTCGAAATACTAATGAAAATTTAAATCGATACTGGATGCTTGACCAATATGACTCTTTTTGCCACCTCTGAAGGATATCATTACAAGCTTTCAGTATTCGATGGTCTGTCATTCTACTGTTTCTGTGCGATTCATTGCACGAAATCTAGGCCAAGGGACGTTTCTGTGTGTCACTAATTTACTTGATTCCCCCTATAATTAGAAAATCTCAAAGAAATAACATATGGTAAAGCTAAGTTACCATTGGAAGTGGGTTTGCTGCCCACCTCAAAATAGGATCTTGACATTTCTACAAGCTTTACACAATGATGGATGGTCAGTGATTTATCCGTTCCCTGAGCACTGATTAATACATACATGTATGAAATATAGGCTGATTAAAGCATCAAAAGGTTTAATAGTTGGATGTACCCATAACAACAGAAAAAGGTCTTGGCACACTTTCTTATTAAAGCTGTCAGTGATGGATGAAAGGTCGTTGATTCTTCCGTTTTGTTTTCCCAGTGATTAATTGTATGAAATCTAGACCAACGAATGTTTCATTGTTTCACTAATTTGCCTGCTTTTCTATAGTCTTACAAAATACCATAACATCGTAAAACCAGGTTATCATAGCAATGCATTTGCTTACGTTGCATACTAGTAATTGGTATTGCCGCCAATCGGTCTTCAGTTCCGTTGTGAAACTATGTATGAAATCTAGGCTTATGAAAATTTAAATAGATAGACCAATCGGCCAGTTTTGCCACCTCCCCAAAACTTTAAACAAAAACAAAGATTTTGACACTTTCCACATGTCTGGTATCCTACCCTTCTGCTTGTGATTCATTGTTTCACATCTAGGGCAACAAATGTTTTCCATGTCAGATCAATTAACCAATATCCTCTTGATACTTAAAATTGCCATAGAATTAATACATAGTACACAAGGCTCTGGTATGCAATGGGTAAAACAAATGGGCTACCAATAACAGGTTTTATACAAACTATTCATAATGGATGGTCAGTTATTGTTCATTTCGCAGGTGATTCGCGGCATCTAGGGCAAGGAAAGCTGAGATGCACACCTGTACTCGTATTTCATAACTGACCATTAAAGATGGACAATAGGGAAGCCAGTGGCATACGTACATGTAGCTACATGGGGGCATGGGGGGGGGGGGGGGGTCACATGCCTCCTTACTAATTTTCCAAAGGCATAAAAAGCATTAATAGATAATCCTTTAAAAAATAAAGAACTACAATAAGTGAGTAATATGTACATGCCCTCCCTCCCATCAGTTTGGCCATGTTACGCCACTGAGGAAATCTAACACATACAGTATGCAAATGACCTACATATTTTGTAATTTGAAGGCCAGAACGGAAGAGCCAGGGGTGTATCCATACAATAAAGAGAAAGGTAGAGGGGAAAAGTGATGCAGAAAATAAGAGAGAGATACAAATTATATAAAGTGTGAGGAGGATGAAAGGCCATTTTATTTCTCAAAGAATTTACTTTTTTTTTACAAAATGCACTTAAATGTAGGGCATACATAAATGAATGTGTGAGAATTCATTTGTTAATATATTGAGAGGGGGAAAACCTATTGTCTCATACCTGCCACCCCCCCCCCCCCCGCCACCCCCGCCACCCCCCCCCCCCCCCCAACCCCCCCCCCCCCTCCCTTGCAACCAATGAACAACACAAATCATATATTCAGAAGCCCATGCAAAAAAAACATGTCAAAGTTTGCCATGAAAGAGTAAATATCAGTTTGTGAAAATCAGGATTAATTTACAAAATTATGTAAATACAAAAAATAATTACACTCAAGCAATAATGTAGAGATTGCAGAAAAAGACACATTGTAGATCAAGAATGGAGAAGAGAAATGATAGAGAGGGGAGGGGGAAAGTGGGTGATAAGATAGAAAGATAGATGGCAGAATGATTTATCTCTGTATAAAAAAGGACAAGATTAGTGCTAATCTAAGCCCTTCATAAATCACATTTAACCTGCACCACCTACAGTGTACCATCATACTATATGTACATATTTGTTTGTGAAAATATGGATTAATTTACAAAATCATTTATAACAAGAATACAATAAATCACTACAGAAGAGCAATGATGTAGTATTAATGTAAAAGACACATTGTAGAAAGAACAAACAAAATTATAGAGTGAGTGATTAAAGTAGCTGAGCGAAGAAATATCACAAAATATCACAAAATAGACAAATTATACATGTACGGGAAGCTTATACCAGCCAGAACACAACTCATCTGCTCTTAAGTCTTGAAATATCAATGAAACGCGATAAGAAGCGTGTTTCCAAGACCCTTCTCAGAACTTCTATATGGCTTGAAACGGGAATTACCGAGTACGGATTAATGACGTCACACGTGCGAGTCCCCCGCCTAGAGCGTAGAGCGAGACGTATACAACTGTGTATTAAAACCCTCACAAGAAGTTCCGCAATTCAAGTTTGAGCGTTTATATCTCTCATGTTACTTTATTACCGTTCATGAGTTTGGTATGATTGGAAGGCTTGTATTCCCCACTTTAAACTGATATGACATTTGCCATGAATATATTATCATGGAATGCGCATGACACCCGAATATGGGGCAAAGTCAAAAGTAAAATGTTGCAAAATGCATTGCTAAAACAACAGTGTACCCTCCTTTTGTTGTGAGAACGGTGTTATGAATAATGTTCAGTCGGTCATGCGTGAATGTCAATGGCGTTTTATCATTTTTTTAAGGATGAAATATACCTTTATTATTTTGAGGTGGTGCAATAACGATTGTGTATGTTGCTAGGAAGATGTAGTGTGTTTTATTGACTGATTGAGAAATTATCATTATGTTTGACCATATTAATGCTTTTTGCAAGATTTCACTTTTGACTTTGTAATGCACATTCCATGAACTTGAATTGCGGACATTTTTGTGAGGGTTTATAA
Organism: Echinarachnius parma; assembly: GCA_037951105.1. Classification (NCBI taxonomy): domain Eukaryota; kingdom Metazoa; phylum Echinodermata; class Echinoidea; order Clypeasteroida; family Echinarachniidae; genus Echinarachnius; species Echinarachnius parma. The sequence continues at coordinate 99,457 of JBAMJV010010373.1, read as the reverse complement.
TACAGTCTTCACATGACACAAACTTACGCCAGCTGATGATGGAAGTGGAATACAAATCTCTCGAAAACAGCTAATTACATTTTATTATTGCGTATAAAGAATATTCCATTATACTTGAATCATGCAAATAGATTTGTCTACCCTTCTATGTCGTGTAATTTCCCGAGATGTTTTCGTAAACATGTTAGCCTGGCAGCTAGCGCAGAGTGAATATTGGTGACTATTGTTCAGGTTATGTATATAGACATGACAGTTAATCTTGAGCACATCTTTGCATGTTATGATGTCATGCAGTTCAAATAACGGTGCATATGTAATTAATATTCGCAATTAAATAGTACTAGTAGTAGAAGTGTTTTTAGTGACTCTACTGAAGAATGAAATTCATGCTATTTTCCGTCTCGTCCTCTTCATTCTATCCCTCCTACATCCCCATCATCATCATCATCATCATCATCATCATCATCATCATCATCATCATCATCATCATCATCACTATCACTATACCAATGCCATTATATTTTGTGGAGCTGTTTGCATCAACTTTGATGTCTACATTTAGTAGCAGTTCCTCCTGAAGATCAGGCATTGTGATGAGAATACTTAGCGTTCGGGTGGTATACACATACACCTACAGTACACAAAGCCCACGGACTTGGGAGCACACCTACAGTATACAAAGCCCACGGGCTTGGGAGCGCTCTCATGCTCTCTTCACACATGTGACGTCATTAATCGTACCCCCACACAGCGGGCTGACCAAGGGCGAATAACGGGTCGAAATTTCATCACTTTAGATTGCAGATTAATCAATTCTGTGACAATTTTTGACAACATATATATGAATTATTAGGAAGAATGTAACATTTCCTTTGTGATGATGCCAACATTATTTAGGTTACAAGCATTTTTAAACCTTCGCTCAGGTACTTTAAGGGAGGGGGGTGATAAGATAGAAATATAGAGAGTGGAATGAGTAATCTCTGTCTACAAGACATTTAGCCCTCCATAAATCACACTTAACCTGAACCTCCCACCATCACACCTTTCTAATTTTGAGGATCGGGATTAATGAGGGTCAAAAGGGCTACCAAGAGGTGCCAATGAATATAGAATAAAATATAACGCACAGCTTGGTTTCTTCTCTGTTTTAAATTTGGTTTTCAAATAGGTTAGAGATTTAAAAAGACAATTATGCAATTATGTGACATCCTTACAAATATAGCATAGGTATAAATGTGGTAACAATTTATGTACTGAAAATAAAATCACTCTTTCCCCGTTATTTTTTCAATGTATACAATATCTCATATATTAATGAGGAAACACCAAAAAAAGGTTAATACTATGTCTAGTTAATACGTTGTAGATGTGAGCCTTGAGTAGAAAATATATTCAAATATTTGCTAGAACAATAGACCTTGCCCAGGGACTGCATTTGTCATACCGTTGTCATTCCTTTGATAGCCATTCACTCTTTGTATATGATATTGTCAGTCCCAAAGAGTAATAAAGGTGTGTACATGGTATGCTAGGTTCTAGTGAGTGTATGGGTTAAGGTTCATATTAGCAATAGTCATAAATACAAAGCAGCAATATTCAGTTTTTAAAAAGGTTGCCACAATGCCGGAACCCCATTCTCTCCTATTAATAATAATACATAATAATATCCACGATTTATATAGCGCCTATCACGATTGATAATCATCTCCAAGCGCTTTACAATTTTATTATTACCCCGGTCATAGGATACAATGCAAACCAGCAAATCCATATATTTAATACATACTGTACAGGTTCCTGTTAGTAATGGATTAATGTCCATGTTGGCGGTAGTTTTGAAAAAAAGGCTGCCATAGATTGAATCAATGTATAGTAAACAGAGTTCTAGTAAGCTCTGGGTTAATGCTCACGTTGAATGTTGAATGTTACAATTAGGAAGTAGTGTTATGTTCATTTAAAACATCGCTAAGCATAAGGATATTGCTTTAACACATTCTCTCCTACATGTATAAATGGTACTGCCTATACCCAGGGCTCGACACTAGCACTTGCCCTGTTGCCCGGAGCAAGTGAACATTTATTTTGGGCAAGTAAAATTTAAGAAATGGTCTAGTTTGGTTGCCCGATTGGGCAGCTACAATGTAACATACCTGTTCAACTACAAGAGAAAAATGCAGATCTCATTCTAGAAACAATCTTGAGAGAAATTTGCCCAGCTACCTAGCACAGTGAACTTTCAAGTAAATTACCTATTTTGATTGGGGCAAGTAAATTTTCTGTTCGGGCAAGTAAAATATGAAAATTCATGGTTTTACTTGCCCGATTTGGCAAATTATAGAAAATATAGTTAATGTGGAGGCTTGCTATACGATCCATTTAGTTAATACATTTACACAGTTGTACATGGGTTAACGTTTTTGTTGGTGAAAGTCATAAATACAAAAGTAGCGATGTTCATTTGAAGGAAAAAAAGGATGCTTTGTTGTTTAAACCCATTCGCTCCTTAACACTGCATTGCCAAACTCATATAGATTGAATACAGAAGATCGGTGTACTTGTACAAGTTGTGGGTTAACGTTCATGTTGGCGAAAGTCATAATTACAAAATAGTAGCGATGTTCATTTATAATTGACAAGGTCGTTCCCAGGGTATATGGGTCGCGGAAGGCCTGACAGTAGATTGACGCAATCAACGCAGCCACTCTCAAAGACGACGTGATAATGCCCAGTCTCATTTCCTTTTCCATACAATTTCTTTCTCATTTTGTTTTCTTTTTTTTCTTCTCAACTCCCATTATTCCATCTACTTCCACTTCTCTCTCTCTCTCTCTATTTGATTCTTGTTGGTAGAATGTGTGGTTCCAGTTATTCATTTGAATCTTTTATATATCCATATTGATCTTTCTCTATCTCCTTTTTTTCATAGTAAAATGCGGTTCCATTTATAGTTTCTTATTTTTCCTTCCTCTCTCTATCCTATAATGCAGATTCAGAGTTATTTTCCCCTCTCTATTTCATTCTAATTTCTCTATCTCTCGCTATAAATACACCATTCTCTGGCTGCTGTCTATCTTTATGTTTCTCATGTGTTATCTCTCCCTCTTAATTCCCTGGCATTGCAACATGGCTTTGGTAATCACTAAGAGCAGTAGAAGCAAGAAGGGAGGCACGCCCAACTAAGCCCAGCAAATACAAATGAAGCAATTATTGATTGATTCCCATAGAATTAACATGAGGCAAACAATATTCCACAGGCTATGGGTTAATGGCCAAGCAAGACAAAATCAAGCAAAGCTAAGCAATGAACCATTTTGCCCCCATAGAGATAACACAGGCAAACCATGTTCCACATGCAATGGGTTAATTTTAAGCAATGTTAGGCAGAGTCAAGCCAATCTTAGAAATTCACTTCTTTTATCCTAGATTTTACATTTCCCATAGAGTTAACTCTTGGCATGCAAGTTTCTATAAGCAATGTGTTTAAAGCCAAGCTAAGAAATGAACCTGTTTAACCCTATACTTTAAATTGTTCATACAGTTTATAAACACAGGTAACCAAGTTCCACATGCAATGGGTTAACATCCAAGTCAGGCAATGTCAAGCCAAGCTAAACAATTAACCCGTTCCCTACTAATTGTGCAATCCCCATATACAGTAGCTAACACATGGCCCACCGGGCTCCTGTAGGTAATTGGTTAACCTTGTCAATCCTAGATGTTTAATTTCCCATAGAGTTAACACTGTAGGCAAACCATGGTCCACATGCGATGGGTTAAAACAAAGCAAGGCAACGTCAAGATGATGTTTAATTTCCCATAGAGTTAACACTGTAGGCAAACTACGGTCCACTTGCAATGGGTTAAAACAAAGCAAGGCAACGTCAAGCCACGCGGAGCCGGAGACACCTGGCTAATGGATCGATACAGACTGACGTCAGTCTCCAGGTCTCGTTAGAATAACACAATGGGCGGGGAAAGTGAAAGTGGTGGAGTCGGCTGGCCCAGCGATCTGCCAGCCCCGCCTAGATGTGATACAATTTTTGTATAAGAATGAAATAATAATAATAATAATAATAATTTTAATTTATGTACATGTAGTGCCTAATATGATTGTTCATCATCTCTTAGGCTACGCGCTTTACAACGTTACTATTACCTTGGTCATCTGAAACACACAGTCAATCAAATGGTAAATTTCTGTTTTATTCTGTGTTGGGTTTTTTAAGACATAATCAGGGATTCATAAATCAAAATTGTAAATTAAAATGTGGCAAATTGAAGTAATGCGTAGAAAAACATTGATCAATATAATTTCACTGATTTAATGACAGTTGCAACTGCCTGACAGACTATGCTAATTTATTGATTGAATCAAACAAAAGAAAAGTGTCATGCTTGTGTGTAATGGTGTTTAAAGGAAATAGTTAGCAGCTCATTTTCCACTTTAAAACAGACATGTTGTACAAGTTCACACTTCCAAAATTTCTTTAATATTTTCCCCTTTTTGTTCATCCCTGTCTTATCCTCTACAGCATTCTTACATCAGAAGAAAAATCAAATTTTGAGTAGCTTAGTTTTCCAATTAAAACAGAAATGCTGTACAGGGTCATATTTCTAACACCTCCCTCATTTCCTGAAAACTGAGTTATGACACTCGATTGGCATAGAACATTATCAGAATGGGCCTAAATTGTTTATCTAAAATGGCCTGATATGAGGGTGTTGCCTGATATCTGACATCTCTCCCTGTTTAAATGTGAAATATACATCAATGCTCAAAATGGACACAAGCCTGTTGGCCCGGGGCCACTAAAAAATTAGCTTTGGGCCACCAAATTTTATTGATGCTAAATTCTACTGGCCCAAATGGGCAACCAAATAAAACAATATTTGGAATGTTTTTCTTTGTTTGGGGCTGCCAGATTCAGGTTTGGGGCCACTAGAATTTGAAGAAGAAAAAAATCTTCTTTTTACTGTCCCGGCTGGGCCACAAGGCAATAAAGTTACTTTCTAGCATTGTACGCATGTATGTAAGGTAGGGAACCTTGGGACCGAGTGGGGGATGATAAAATGAAGTAAAGCTTGAAGAACATTAATGAAAGAATAACAGTTAGATGAGTCATTGGTCAGGATGGCAAGTTGGCAACACACCCATTTGCCACGTGTCCCAAAATGACATTGAATCTGATAATTTGTATGACATATATCCTGTATGTTTATATGATAACGAATAAAGAATGGTTACAACATTTCAAATATCTAGTACTTAGTCAAAAATTAGTATACATGTAGGAAAGGTGTACATTTGTAGTTTAATAGCATTACAACATTATGATTAAAAATCAAGCTCTAAGATTCTTCTTTTTCAGAAGTGTACATATTTTACAGGTATGTACATTGTATGTGTGCATACATACACTATGCTGATTTGTGAATCTAAAGGAAATACAACATTCAGGCATTTTAAAGATAATAGTTACCTACATGCACATGTATTCAATACAAATGCAAGGATGAAAAACTTATAATAAAACAAAATTAATTCAATTAATATAATCATAAGCGCTCATGAATGCATAGTATGTGCATCTATAGACATGACCATGAAGGCCTAATATATGGGTACATGTATATGAAAATTACCACATTAATCATTTCATGAATGAAATTATCATAGTATGTATACATGTATAAGTATAAGGCCTACGCGTCTGTACGTATGTTACCAGATACATGTATCTGAGTATAAATTGCTCACACATTTTGACGAAGAAGGTAGATGTAATTGTAAAGTGGCAGGTTTGTTTCAGTGATTGGAAATGGAGTCTGTATAATAAATACAATCCTTTACATAAATTGAGAAATGAAGACAAGGGTACAAGTATGACCATGTGTCTGTGTGTATGTGTATTATCTTATATATGAGAATAATTTGCATAGACACATTTTGACGAGGGGGAACGTAATTGTCAAGTGGCAGGCAGGGTTGCTTCAGTGATTGGAAAAGGAGTTTGTGTGATTAGACAATCCTGTGCCTGAATGCTCACAAGGCCACGCTACTTGCGCACACTGCTCCCAGGTCAGCATTTTAAAAAAGAAAAAAATAGCGAGATGAAAAAGTCCCCTCATTTTCATTTCTACTATCCTCCCCCACTACCCCCCCTACCCCCCCCCCCCCCCCCCCCCCCCCCAACCCTCCCTCTCCATTTGTTTTACTTTATCAATCTCTATTTGTCTCTCTCATTTAATTATTTTTCTCTGTATTTATCTGTTCATAATACAATGTAATAAGTCACTCCCTCTTCTTTCTCTCTTTCATCTTCATCAATATATCTCTTTCTCAAAATTCGCCTATTTTGAAAGTCTCTCTCCTTTCTCTCTTTCATCTTTATCTATATCTCTTTCTCAACATTTGTTATAACTCTTTAAATACCAATTTTTCTTCAAATTTCCAGTATTTTTACTTCTTCTACTTCATCATCATTCACCTGCCCCCAAACCCACACAAGTATTATCTTGATTTTTTTTCACTAACTCCATCCACCTCTTATATCTACATTCCTCAACAACTTTTCTGCCCTTTTCTCTTTTCCCCTCTCTCTCTCTATCGCTCATTATACATCCTTATTGATTTTCTTTCTCTTTAGAACTGCAAACACACACACACACACACATTCTTGTAAGAGCCTTCAATCAGGGATATGTTTTTTTCAATGTTATAAACACCTTCAAACAGGGATATGCCCGTTTGTTTAATGATGTTTGGCTTGTCCCCGGTTTGCTGGTGTGTAAACATGGCAATATGCCCAATTGGCGGGTTTAAAAATACACACACATTCACTTGCATACACAAACACACACTTATACACCCACTATGTCAAAAAACATGCAAAACGGGCATATAAGGGATATCCTTTAAAAATCATAATAACATACAGTACAGCCCTTAAGACGATCCCTGAAGCACTATACCCCCCTGTTCGGAAACCGGGGATATGCCCGGTTTCCGGAATATCCCTGTTTGCCGGTGTTTAAACTTGTGTGTATCCCCGATTGACGGTCCGGTCCTTACACACACACACAAATGCACACATGCACAAATACACACACATACAAAGACATACACACATACATATAACACCCACACACACATACATACAAACACACACACACACACATACATATATCACCCACCCATCTCTACATCCCTCCCATCCTCCTCTCACCTCTCCTCATTTCATTCGTCCTGGTCACTCCCATTTTTCCCAGGGGCTAGCCTGAGCAGATTTATTAATAGAGTTTTCGCAGGTAGATTTGTTGGCTTGGGGGGGGGGGGTGGGGGAAGGAAACCCTGGGGGAGAACCCTTGGTAGCGATGACCATTTGCCCAAGGAGGTGATTGGAATTGGTAGGAGAGAGGAAATATTAACTAAAGGAAATACAGGTACCAGTTTAATTCCAATGATCTTTCTGATTCATTTTCATCAGGTATGACAGAATTTGAACCACAATTTGTTTTGAAGGAAAGAAAATCAGTGATTGTTCAAATGAATCAATTACATGTATGTGGAAACTGAGTGTAGAAAGAACTGAAGTTAAGAAAAAATGAAGAGAAAAAAACCTGAGGGAGACCATGGTGGTAACTTAGTGTAATTTACCTGGCCTTCCATAACACAGTGGTGGTCTGAAATGATGCAAACATTATGCTTTTTAGGCTAGTAGCTAAGGCTGTTGACGAGTCCCGGGTACCCGGGTCCCGCCGAAAAATGTTGAGTCCCGGGCGCAAAAATCGATACTCGATATCCCGAAAAAAAGCAAAAAATTGATTTACGAATTTGCTGTATTTTATAAGATGATTTATTGTCATAAATGCGCTGCATTTTTGTCACTTGAATGAACATTTTTCCCAGCGGCGTGACATGCCTATAGCGAAATCAACAAATTTATAAATTTCGGGTACCAGGGACTCGCCCGAAAAATTATTGCGAGTCCCGGGTAGTAAATATACCCGAAATCGACAGCCTTACTAGTAGCTAAATTTAACCAGCTCTTGAGAATTTGAGCTATAGTGACCTCAAATGACGTGTACTTACAAGTTACAAAGTAGCAGGTGCATAGACAAGGGTTGTCTACAAGGCAGAGGAACAAAGCTGGAGTTTGGCTGAATCTAGGCTTTCATTGTCAAATCAATCATATCAACAATTTAAAAATACAGCGAGAAAATGATGGATTAAAGAAGATGAAACAATGCAGGTTTTACACCTGCGTTCAGATGCAGCCGTTTTTAAAGACTAGATAATGATACAAATTATATTCAACCAAAGTTTTGAGTTAGTTCTTGGCTACATGTGAATTCCATTCATCACTTTTGTGGTATATACAATTTATTAAAATTATGATAGATAAGATAATAAACTATGATGGATTGAAGTTTAAGAACAATGGGCCGTATGCATAAAAACAAGCAATTGCTTGTGCTAGCCTTTTGCTTGAATCGGTATGCATAAAAACAAGCAATTGCTTGCAAGCAAAAGCATTTGCTTACAAGCACAAGCAATTGCTTACTGCTCGTAAGCAATTGCTTACCAAACAAGCAATTGCTTAAAACCGTATGCAGAAAACGAACCTTTTACTTGTCTTGATAAGCAATTGCTTGCGTTTTTTCAAGCACATCCAGACCAGCTTGAGCACTTGCTTACTCAGGGCATTCGCGTTTAAGGATCAAATTTTCGTACCGTTTCAGGATTTCAAGCTCCATATTCCAGAGGTTATGTTGTGATCAAATTCCTGTTATTTTAGACTTTTTACAGCAATTTTTGTCCATCGATCTGCACAGAAACCCCCCTGATGCTCTGCGCTGTTTCCCCCCTATTTGCGTAATAAAGAATACTGCTGCCAGGTCGGGCATGAAGCGTTGTTGCCCTGCAGTGCGATGTTCGCACAACCGTAACGATCCTTTGTCCAACACGTAAGCAATTGCTTAGGCAGTGCAAGCAAAAGGTTTCAGCACAAGCAAAGGCTTGTGCATACGAATTTAAGCAATTGCTTGAACTTGATCTTTTGCTTGACAAGCTCTTGCTTGTGCTTAAAGCATTTGCTTATAAGCAATTGCTTGTTTTTATGCATACGGCCCATTGATTGCGGCACTTTGTTCAAGAAGCTTTAATCCCTCTATATGTTCATAACCAGGTGATTTTGTTTATCTTTATTATTCATCATTTATTTGGTAGAATAAATATTATTTAAAACTGAATCATACTGTACTACACAAGGAGATGACTACAATATAAAGTTCCATGAAGTAATTTTTGTTATTTTCAAATTTAATTCAAATATAGAAAATGAGCTAACTGTGATATATGAAATTTAATTAACACTTTATTTGAAGGTGCTACAGTCTACGAGCATTGTTTCTCAGCAGTGTTGTCCCTTTTCACTGATTAGATTTGGTTTTCTGTATTGAGTATTGAGTATGATGATGATGATGATGATGATGATGATGATGATGATGATGATGATGATGATGATGATGATGATGATGATGATGATGATGATGATGATGATGATGATGATGATGATGATGATGATGATGATGATGATGATGATGATGATGGTGATGGTGATGGTGATGGTGATGATGATGATGATGATGATGATGGTGATAACAATGAGGATGTCGATGATGATGACAATGATGATGAAGCCGACAACAATGACAATGATGATCTGACAACAGCACTTGCCTTGGCACCATTTATCTGTTTCAAACCTTCCAAGGCTTCTCATGCGGGAACATTGCACACAATTGTTCATGTATAACACTAAAATATAACCTGGGCAACAGATGTTCTGGATAAATATTTGAATAATGGAAGCAGGACATGAAATGTTAACACCCTAAACAATCCAACATTACACATGAAATCATCTCATTTCAAAGAACCAGACGTTCATGGAAATGTCTGGCAATACAGACAATTTTCTGTGCCAAATAATGACAATCATTAGCCCATTAACCCATCAATTCCTCCATATAATTCAATCCAATCGAAGTGTATGTACATGGTACACCATCGCCCATTTTCATTAAACCACACTAGCTCAGTTCCATTCTAAGTCTACTCTAGATGATAGGACTAAGCATGCAACAAGATATCATTTTAGTTGCCAACGAGTGTTAGATGCTAACCATAGTTATAGTGAATGAGAATATTTTGTGTTGCTTGCCTAGTCCTAGCATCTAAAATAAACTTAGAATGGGACTCAGCTAGATGGTTTATTGGAATATGGGCCCTGGTTCCCAAAGGCAACGTGTTAACAAAGTATCAGAGTGGCATATGACGCCAGTGCAAACAAGTTGATGAGGGAATAAAATTTAAACTATAGAAGGTACTGATATTTACAGTTAACATTCACAATTGAAAATGAAAAAGGATGTTGGAAAATCATACCTGATATGAATACTTCCAAAGTAACCAGACATGAATGTAATTTTGTATCATTATTGCCGGAGTCGGTAGACAGAAATGTCTTGTTTTCATGGAATTTTATACATCAATTACCTTTTAATTTGATTACATTGTAACTTAATAATTGGTAAAAATGTATGTGTAATTTCTATGTGCAATTATTTTAACATGTTTCAATTCGACTGATTTATTAAACATGATTCAAACTTAATTTTGTATCTGCATTAAGAGTTTAAGACCCTTGTAAAGAGGAACATTTTACTAAGAATCTGAAGTTACATTGTTTATTGCCAGATATTATTTTTAATTTTAATGAACACGAATACACACAAATATAAGCAAACGTTTTATCAAACCCTCTACCAGAAATTGAGGTTCATGTTGCCTGGGTTTTTTTCTTCTTGAAACCGTCCTGCCAGTCTAGAGAATATAGTTCAGTACCTAGGTTGATCTGGCTTAGTCTCAAAATAATCCAGTCTTACATTATATTTCAACATGCCATGTATTGTAAATGAAATGTATCCATCATTGTGACAAGTTTTAATGTAAAATTATTATCAATTATAGATAAATGCCAACTACAGTTTAGTATCAAAGATAGCTTTTTGTTACCTTTGACATTTGATTAAAGTAGCCTTTCAAAATAGCCCGCCAAATTTTGACATGATGTTGTAATATCCATTTTTAATGTGGCTTTTTATCATGGCACAGGCAGCCTTGATTGTAAACTTATAAATTATAGATGAAAATAGTTTGTATTCTGACATTTAACCCTATTAAGGCCGGGCTATTTGAGGTCTTCAGCAGGCCGGGGGGGGGCCATTATGGCCCCCCCCCCAAGATCTCGGCCGCGGAGCGGCCGATCGCCGTAAAAATTTGCACGCGTGATAAGTGAAGTGTATAGAATACAATGGTAATTTTTTTAAATTTTGAAAAATTCATTAATTTGCATATTTATGGTAATTTATGCAAATAAGTCATGAAATTCATATTTTTACCCATAAATCATATATTCTTCATAATTAAACTCTGGTTTTCACTACATATATTCTTTAGAGCATTTGGAATGATACTACAACAAAAAAAAATTGGAAGAGCCTGGTTCTTCCTTTTGTTTTCTATCGTTTTATTAATTTCTTATGTATTTCTTTGTTTTTTTAACTTACCGTAAAACTCCGTGTATAAGACGCACTCGTGTATAAAACGCACCCCCAACTTTCTATTTAAAAAAAAAAAAAAAAAAAAAAAAAACTTTTTTTTTTTTTTTTTTTTTTTTTAGAATATTTTTTTTTCATGAATATTCATATATTCATGAGGTAGCAATGCTCATTAAATATGCAAAATACTAAATTCATTAATAACTTTTTTGTTGAGAAAAATGTATAACCACTGTTTAGAAAATTGAATATTAAATGAGTGCTGCTACTCATGAATATCTGAATATTCAATTAGTAGCAGTGTTACTGCTTAAAAACTTGCATTTTGTTTTGCTAACCACTATAATTTATGTAGGAAAAAGGTATATTTTGATAAATGTTCCCCCTCATATCAAGCACTTGTCATGCCCTAGACCAGTTTAATATGCATTAAACATGACTACCGGGTGTCCTAAAAAAAAATTTCTAAAAAAAAAAAAATTTTTTTTTTTTTTTTTTTTTTTTGGCTGTACCCGTGTATAAGACGCACCCCCCACTTTGAAAATTTTCCGACGGAAAAAAAGTGCGTCTTATACACGGAGTTTTACGGTATGTATTTTATTGTTTTTGTTGTTTATTTTATTTCTGACTATAATTTAACTGTTTTGAACCCCAAAACCAACATATAAAATGTAAACAACACCAAATATCTAATAATACACCTCATTTTATGAAAATTGATATTTCCATATGTTTTGTACACAAATCACGAAATTTAGCGATTTTCGGGCTGACATGCATAGACAAAAGGTCACGTGACTTTGTAACGGAGGGTCCGATTTTCGAAATTTTTGTTTTAAAACGTGCGCAAGACCCGAAAGAAAAAAGTCACCAAGCAGCGGCGCGTCATCTTGCAGCGTTTTGGAGCAATAAAAAAAATTCCGGAGGGGGGGGCCATTATGGCCCCCCCCCCGGCCTTATTAGGGTTAAGACGATATATTTGCCATTATAACGTATCCATTGTCTAGTACATGTATCATGGTCAATAACAGTGACATGATTGAATGTCAACTTATTGATCAAATTATTTACCCAAAGGTGGGTTTGTTTATCAGTATATCAGCCTTTGAATACATATTGTATAAAGCGGCCTATAAAAGGATGTCCACTTTGAATAAAATGTTATGATATTCTATTCATTGTTAATGATATCCGTAGTACAAAATGTACACTGTTGCTACAAACCCCAAAAGTAAACTTATAATTTGTATTAAAAATATTGATCTATTACAATGTCACTTATGTCAGTAGATCAGTATTTTGACCTCTTTACAATTTAGCAAACCGCTTTTAAACAGGCAGATTTTTGTAATGATGTCATAATATTGTATTCATTGTTAATGATAGTCAGAAAGTGAACAGATTTATTTACTGCATAATTTATAAATGTTCACTAATTCATCACAAAAAAAACACTTTTAGTTCACATACATGTATGCATCAGTATTCTGACCTTTGTGAATTGAGCCGACCAGACTGTTTTGGATGATGTCATAATATTCTATCCATCGTTAATGGTGACATTCTATATATTGTGAATTGCATGAATGCAACGTTATTAGTTACTCAAATCATAACTAATGTATCAGTGTTTTGACATTTGGACATTGAACAACACCCTTTCTCAAAGGTCAAGTACTTGTACAATGTACATCATCCATTTTTAGGGTAGATCATTATTGTGACGCCTTTTTCTTCTTCTATAAATTCAACCAAATAGTCTTTTAAAAACACCGACCATTTTGTACTCGTATCAATTTTATAATGTCATAATAATGTATACATTTTACATGTGGGTAGTGGATGGTTGTTTCAAACTTAAATAGAGCCTTGTCTATCCATAGCTAATCATCTAGTATAAATAGTTACCCATTGGATCATCTGATATTTGACCTTTGAAAAATAACTTTAAGTAGATTTGTAAAGTAATGCAAACTATTAATAATAATAATAATAATAATATCCTTGATTTATATAGCGCCTATCACAATTGATAATCATCTCTAAGCGCTTTACAATTATATTATTACCCCAGTCATCGGATACATTCTGCAATCAATCCAGCACACAAAGTGCATGTTTTCCACTCCCTGGGGAGCATTCCAGCCACGGGCAACCTTGTGAGCGCACACAATGCTAAGGAACTATGTTCCATCCTTCTGGGTACCCATTTATACACCTAGTATAAGAGAGCGGCATATGTGGATAAATTTTCCTGCTGAAGGAAAAACGTGATGGGCATACTCTGGGTTCAAACTCGGGACCTCACGATTGGAAGGCACGCGATCTACCAATCTTGCCACACCACGACCACTATATGATGACATAATAGCCCAGCAATAGTGCAGTTTCACAACTCACCTGAATTAAAAACATATCCATCAAACTAGATTTTAATAATTAATACATACAATTGGATCAGCTCATCACAAAATATAAATAGATTCGAAAATGGCCAAGCTTTTTATAATTTCATAATATAACCTACCTATCCATCAAGCTAGATATAAGTATTGAATCGGCTTATTAATATTCTGACTTCTGACGACTACAGACATCAGCTTTTTAAAAGGCCAAGCATGTTATGACGTCATTATAACCAATCCATTGTTAAATAAGAGTAGTGCAGTGTCTAAACAATCCTAAAATAGAACTTACATTATGTGTTATCCATCAAAATATATTAAGTAAATTTATATGGTTGGTAAATGACCTTCACAAACTGAAGGCAGCTTTCAAAAAGGCAAAGAGTTGTAGATCATATTATATCTAATTGCTAATGTGGGCATTAAAAATAAAACTTCTCCATCCAAATGTATGTAAAGTAAATATCGTTGGTCCAGTTCATCAGTTCAACTGAAGGCAGCTTTTAAAAATGCCAAGTTAAGTCAAAATGGCAGTGAAAAAAATACACGGGGGGGCTTGGGGCAAAATTTGCCCCCGTAATGCCAAAAAGAGCCCCCGAAAGTCATAAAAGAGCCCCCAAATATTTGCATATATAGAGTTCAATGCAAAACAAATTTCAGAGTGTGTTATTTTCATGCGAGCAAGCTTGAAAAGTAGCCCCTGAAAAATAACTATTAATTTTTTCCCTGCAAAATGGTGGTCATACGTATATGGGGCTGCTTTTGAATTCTCTCTTTTTTGTTCTGTTTTTGTCTGGACGTCTACTAAAACACTTATAAACAATATAAGATGATTAATCCCAGATGATTTTTTTAATAATATATATTAATAATACAAAATTTAACTGTTGGCATAAAAACTTGAATCTAAATATTAATCTGATTTATTGGTCTAGATACATTTCAGGGTGGTCTGTCTGCTACATGTGTAAATCCAAATCACAGATGATCAATCCCTACTGATTTATTGATATGAAATTAAATGTCAGGTTGATTGTTTGAGTATAGAGACTAGCAACACCTGCTATTTGAGTGTCCTATAGATGGAATATTTGAAATAAAAATAGCATTACATACTAATTTTTATCACCAATTCAAGTTGTCCAATAATCACCTGCCAGACAATAAGCACACACGTCATACAAATGTAATCCCCCCCAAAAAAGTTTAAAAGGAAAAAGGAGTGTAATCATTTCTATTTAAAAGACTTTAATTATATCACAAAGAGAGCAATTTATTTGGGATGACAAAATGCATACAGTATGTATTAACGTCATTTGACAGATGGCACCTTATTTTTAGCGTAGTTGGAGACGTCCAGTATGAGTAATTTATTTGTTACAGAATATTTAATGAACTGAGTTCATTCCCCTCTATACCTTAGTCACACAGACAAAACACATGATAGAAATAGTAAAATCATCAAGTTGCACTTTGTCCGAAACCAAATTTGTATGATGGTAAGATTGGTAGCACCTAAATTAGCACGGGGGGGGGGGGGGGGGACTCATTTTGCATTAAAGGGTTTGTTTTCAATTTATTAGTTTACTTAATCAACCAGGCCAACGATGTATGGTTCAGTCACTAAATGGTTAATTCTGCATGCTTAAGCACTGGTATAGCAGTTTCACCTCTAGTTTTCTACTCCACCCTATTTGTCTTCTCATTCATTTATCACAATGCTGAAGTGACGTTTGTAATTCCTTCTTTCTACTAAGTACATGCTATTCCTAAGCAGCAAGCTTATCACATTCACATTTAGGGAATCTTTAGTAACTTAACTTTAACAGAGGCTGTACAAAAAATCAATACATCCAGATTATATTTGATAAATTATGCTTCAATGTGAGGCAGACTTACTGTCCATTTAGGGGGAAATGATGGCTCAGACCCTCTTTCTGGACAGCATAATGTAAGATAGATGGGGGGAAATATCACCATCAATATGGATAGGTAGGTACGTGTATGGTTTGATATATTGCGGTGGACTTGCATATCCTGCATATAACACATTCACTTCATACAATGGCGATTTGTAAACCAATTACTTCAACCGAATACAACTAAGTGATAAATGAGGATACTAACAGCTCCCAATCATGCAAAGCTTCCCAAAGCCTCACTACGTTTAGCTGCTAAGCTATTTAAGTTCATGCATTTTGATAGATAGTGACAACAGTATAAAGACAAATTGTGTCTGCACATGGCAGTTCATAACATCATGGCTCTATCCAAAAAAAATATAGTCCTTGCTTGCCCAGCCGAGTGAACTACGACTTGCCCAACAGCAAAATCCACTTGCCCTTAGAACTAGTTGAACACAGACCCTTATTTTTACCAAATCCACTTCAGGTATTAAATGAAAAGGCTTCTCTCATGTGTGTCATGTGTGTAAAGCAAGTGAGGTAACAGCTAGCCTACAATGTACTCTTTAACCTGAGATATTTGCCAGGAAACAAGTCAAACATGTTTATATCTTGATTAATTTAAAGGGGTAGTTCAGTTTTGGTATAGAGGGCGCTGATAATTTTTTTGTGAGATAAT
Organism: Echinarachnius parma; assembly: GCA_037951105.1. NCBI lineage: Eukaryota > Metazoa > Echinodermata > Echinoidea > Clypeasteroida > Echinarachniidae > Echinarachnius > Echinarachnius parma. Next base: position 82,841 of record JBAMJV010010373.1, on the reverse strand, counting down.
GAAAAATTGAGTGTAAAATATGAAAGAGCATACAATTTTAATGGCAGAATAAACTTCATTTGATCAAAATCGGTTCAGAAACGGTTGAAATAGCAATAAATATATCGGATCGTAATAAATCTGGGGCCCAGATATATTCGATGATTTAAAAAAAAAAAAATTTAATGCTTGAGAGGTTTTAAAATAGTTGTTGATGATTTCTTTATTTAAAATCATTATTTCAACAAAACATCACATGTATGCATGATTTTTAATGAAAAATGGTTGAAATCAATGCTCTTTTAGAGAGTGCCCTCTTGTGTTTTAATGGCTCTTTTTGAATGATAACAGGATTTGTACTTAGTCGTTTGTAATTTTCTATACCTTTCGAGCATGGTGGAGTTATAACTATTAGTTTGTAATGTTATTGTGCAGGTTTTGGTTAGTAAAGCTCAGCCTTACCAAAACTGTACTACCCTTTTAATCTTGATTAAATCTAAAACATGTAAAGTAACATTAAATGTCTTCATACATAAAACAGCATGACCAGAGTAACATCATTTTTAATCAAACAGTTGCAATCTCCAAATCCAAAACCATGAAAAAGGAAATGGACTAATGATACTGTGAAAGACCTTTGAGAAAGAGTCAGGAGAGAATGGTACTAAGCATTCATGAGTGTCCTCAGGGTAGTGTCAATTTCTTAAATTATGGATTAATGCGACATTCAATAATCGCTCATCCCTGTAATGTGCAGACAAATTGTGTCTGCACATGGCAGTTCATAACATCATGGCTCTATCCAAAAAAAATATAGTCCTTGCTTGCCCAGCCGAGTGAACTACGACTTGCCCAACAGCAAAATCCACTTGCCCTTAGAACTAGTTGAACACAGACCCTTATTTTTACCAAATCCACTTCAGGTATTAAATGAAAAGGCTTCTCTCATGTGTGTCATGTGTATAAAGCAAGTGAGGTAACAGCTAGCCTACAATGTACTCTTTAACCTGAGATATTTGCCAGGAAACAAGTCAAACATGTTTATATCTTGATTAATTTAAAGGGGTAGTTCAGTTTTGGTATAGCCTTACCAAAACTGTACTACCCTTTTAATCTTGATTAAATCTAAAACATGTAAAGTAACATTAAATGTCTTCATACATAAAACAGCATGACCAGAGTAACATCATTTTTAATCAAACAGTTGCAATCTCCAAATCCAAAACCATGAAAAAGGAAATGGACTAATGATACTGTGAAAGACCTTTGAGAAAGAGTCAGGAGAGAATGGTACTAAGCATTCATGAGTGTCCTCAGGGTAGTGTCAATTTCTTAAATTATGGATTAATGCGACATTCAATAATCGCTCATCCCTGTAATGTGCAGACTGTAATATGAAGACATTCAATAATCGCTCATCCCTGTAATGTCTAATGTGAGGGGGAAGCTAAGAGAGCTGTCTACATACCTAACTGGGACATGCAAAAAGGTTGAGGACTTCAAACCATTCAAGTCGCGTTGTATCACTGAAGAGTGCTCTTTGAAGAGCAATGTTCTTGTTACGTTACAACCTCCATTACACTTTCTTATCACATCGGTACATACAAATGAATTTGCAATTGATTTCTTTATATTTTACTAGCAAAATAAAGGTACATGAGGGGGAACAAGCACTTAAATTATTAAAAATTCAAGAAATATAAGGGGAAAGGATTGGGGAGAAATAAATGTGTCAACGCAATAAAAAACTAGATGGATCTTCGACTGCGCGCAGTCGAAAATGATGCCTCCGCCATTACGCGATTTATATCAAGCCCAAATCAACATGTACACTGAATTGATTCTGTCAACTCAATTTTGATGATCACAAGCTATTTTTGCATATATAAAGAGGTCTGTGACCTTTGACCTTTGACCACATGACCCCAAAATCTAATCAGATCATCGGCCACCCAAGATACATACATGTACCAAGCTTGGTCAGAATCCGTCAATCCGTTCTTGAGATAACGCGATCACAAGCTATTTTTGCATATATAATGAGCTCTGTGACCTCATGACACCAAAATCTGATCAGATCATCGGCCCCTCAAGATACATACATGTACCAAGTTTGGTCAGAATCCGTCAATCCGTTCTTGAGATAACGCGATCACGAGCTGTTTTTGCATATATAATGAGCTCTGTGACCTTTGACCTTTGACCCCATGACCCCAAAATCTAATCAGATCATCGGCCCTCCAAGATACATACATGACCCAAGTTTGGTGAAAATCCGTCAATCGGTTCTTGAGATAACGCGATCACGAGCTGTTTTTGCATATATAATGAGCTCAGTGACCTTTGACCTTTGACCTCATGACCCCAAAATCTAATCAGATCATCGGCCCCTCAAGATACATACATGTACCTAGTTTGGTCAGAATCCGTCAATCCGTTCTTGAGATAACGCGATCACGAGCTGTTTTTGCATATATAATGAGCTCTGTGACCTTTGACCTCATGACCCCAAAATCTAATCAGATCATTGGCCCCCCCAAGATACATACATGACCCAAGTTTGGTGAAAATCCGTCAATCGGTTCTTGAGATAACGCGATCACGAGCTGTTTTTGCATATATAATGAGCTCTGTGACCTTTGACCTTTGACCCCATGACCCCAAAATCTAATCAGATCATCGGCCCTCCAAGATACATACATGACCCAAGTTTGGTGAAAATCCGTCAATCGGTTCTTGAGATAACGCGATCACGAGCTGTTTTTGCATATATAATGAGCTCATGACCCCAAAATCTAATCAGATCATCGGCCCCCCAAGATACATACATGACCCAAGTTTGGTGAAAATCCGTCAATCGGTTCTTGAGATAACGCGATCACGAGCTGTTTTTGCATATATAATGAGCTCTGTGACCTTTGACCTTTGACCTCATGACCCCAAAATCTAATCAGATCATCGGCCCCCCAAGATACACACATGACCCAAGTTTGGTGAAAATCCGTCAATCGGTTCTTGAGATAACGCGATCACGAGCTGTTTTTGCATATATAATGAGCTCAGTGACCTTTGACCTTTGACCTCATGACCCCAAAATCTAATCAGATCATCGGCCCCTCAAGATACATACATGTACCTAGTTTGGTCAGAATCCGTCAATCCGTTCTTGAGATAACGCGATCACGAGCTGTTTTTGCATATATAATAAGCTCTGTGACCTTTGACCTTTGACCTCATGACCCCAAAATCTAATCAGATCATCGGCCCCCCAAGATACACACATGACCCAAGTTTGGTGAAAATCCGTCAATCGGTTCTTGAGATAACGCGATCACGAGAACGGGACGTACGTACGGACGTACGTACGTACGGACGTACGGACGGACGGACAACCCAAAAACATAATGCCTCCGGCTACTTCGTTGCGGAGGCATAAAAAGGTTGAGTAGTTGTTCAATGTAGTCTTCATGACGGGAGAACATTATACTCCTATAGATGGATTAATGTGGTTCTTGTTAGGGCAAGGCTATGTCCTCTTTTTAAAGCATTCTCATTACAGTGGTACAAAGATAACCCTATTTCTCCATTTCTCTACAGATTCTAACCAAATCAAGAACAGATACAAGAAGTAATGCACAGAAGCTACTTACATCAATCACAGATTTAAAATTATCATGGCGCAATTCCATACTATCCTTGTGACTCTATGCCCACCATTATACGGGACACTTACAGCCTGGACAAAATTAATATTTCTTTTTTCAGGCGCTACTTTTCAAGCTTGCCTGCATGAAAATAACACTATAAAATTTGTTTTGCATTGAACTCCATGCAAATTTACAGGGGCTCTTTTAATATTTTCGGGGGCTCTTTTTGGCATTTCAGGGGTGAATTCGCCCTGAGCAGTGAGCCCCCATTAATTTGTTTTCACTGTACACCTATCTAGGCTATTCACACGTAGACAGTCCAATTACACTCTATTTTGCATGTTTCCAAACAAATTCAGCAATGGGGAAACAAATTCAGACGGAACATAAAAACGGTTGAGGGGTTGTAGTCACCCATTGTAGTCCCGTGACAGACCATCTGAAAGAATGGAGCGTTTGGTCCTTGTTACGCTATGGCCACCATTACCATAACCACATTTGTCTAAAAAGTTTTAAAAACTACCCACAATTTTTCATTTTTCTTTATAAATAGATACCAAGTAAATGGAGACAAGGGGGTTCAAGGGAACATTAAAAAGGTCAATGATTGAAATCCCATGACAGATGATTTAGAAAGATGGGGAAGAAAGTCTAAGGATTATGGTCCTTGTCATGCTCTTATTAACATGACCACATTAGTGTAAATACTATCCACATTTCTCAATTTCTTTATTTGATAATGTACCAAGTGAATCAAGACGAGGTTCATACAAGCAGGAACATACTGTACAAAAGGTAGAGGAGATGAAATCCCTTGACACATCATCATAAAGAATGGAGAAGTCAAGATTATATGGTCCTTGTCCCTCGTCACGCTACGTCCCCCATTACACATTTATAACCACTCAAAACTATCCACATTTCTCATTCTTTATGACCAAGTAAATCAAGACTTCAAAGAATAACATGTATGCAAACTTATGAGAATATAAAAAAGGTTGAGAAGATGAAATCCCAATGTGGTAGATCATCTAAAACAATGACGCACAATCTGCTATGACCTACATAACGTGTCATATTTGCACGTACACATGACATGATATCAACTTTCCTTTCAGCTATTCCCTGTTCTAATTAAATGCAGACAGAATGAAGATGTACAGTAGGCATGGTGGCTCAATATGACAATATACAAAATCAAGACAATCAGGAGGGGATAGCGGGTAATAAATAAGATAGTATGCAGAAAAGGTTGAGTAGTTGATAATGTACTCTTCATAACAGATGAAATGAATACTAGCAAAGATGTCGCCTAATTCTTCATATTTTTTGAAGCACATCAAAACATGACTCTGACAAAGTACTTATAAATTTGTATGTATATGGGACATAATATTTTGAGGGTTCTTCAATGTGGTCCCATGACAGATGACTTGAAGTTTAATGATGCACTTGAGTTGGATGTTCTCTTTGTGTCATCAGTTAAGAAAAGGAACATGGTCAGCAAACCTTTTTACATTAATCCCTTGTGACATTTTTTTCTCTCAATCCTGAACAAAAAATGTTAGTTCTCACTTCTCATTCAGTCAGCTTCATATTTACTCACATCTCTACTTAGTCTATTGACTTAAAACTTCTGACCATTTCTATTCAGTCAATGTAATAACATGATTGCATGTGTTTCAAAAGCAATAAGGGTAATACTAATGCTGTTAGGTAAACAAAAAATCCCGGCCCGTTCTCGGATCGTTAGAATTCTATATCGCTAACGAGATCTCGGATCGGATCGGATCTCGGAGAAAAAAAATATTGCAATTTGCTCTGAAAAAATGCAGCGTTGTAGACTCATCTTTCTTGTTTTATATGGCAAAAATATTAATAATAATGACGTTTCGAGGCATGTACATATCAATTTTTACGGAAAAATAATATTCAGATTATTCAGAGTTTCGCAAGAAAAGTATTTTTTCGATGGTTTGTTCGGCATCGCACCACACGTTTCACAGAAACTCAACCCGCCAATCGCGTGGAAAACCGCGCTTGTGAGCCACTGCCGGGCCACTGCCCTCAAAAATCGGCTATAAATTACCCTTTTAGGGAACCACACAATTCTGGTAATCTACTTACATGATAACATGGCATCTGAAAGCCGAACAGAATACAAAATAACCCCCCAAATCAAAGACAAAACTGCTGAATTATCGATATATTTCCAAAGAAAAAAATCGGATTACGGACGGCTAGGCCTCGGCCATCGAGAGAACTCCAATGAGTTAGCTAGCTATAGCTTGCATGCACAGTACATGCAACAAGTTATTAGGCGTTAATTTGGTCGTATTACTTTGCGTGTGTTATGGTGAACGTTTTTTCTTACGCGAGATCCATCCGCCGAAAATTGGGGAATTCCCGGCGGCGGATCTATATCTGCACACGCAATTATACAAGCAAACGGGAGCGGTGTAGTAATTTTTTATCGATATTTTGCGCAATTGTTTTCATTGTTTAGGGGCATATTTTTGTTTCCGCCCAGCTATCAAACGCCAAGAAATCATGTAAGTAGAATATCAGAACATTTTTAAATGTGCAAATGACAATAAAACGTATTCAGAGCCACATTTTGAATGCACTGGCTTATTAGCTCGATCATACAGACATCCAACAGACGTCTCCCCTCGAGTATCGGCGTAACTTTGATTGCACATCCGTCCACAACATCGTTCAAATGACTAGCAATTTCGCGCATCCTGTTCAATTTTCGACTGCAAAACGAACTGACGAACCATGAATTTCTCCAAAATAACCACTCATAAAGTAAACAATATTGATTTCCCCATTTCTTATTTAAATTACACTAATTAATGGACTGTCAAACATACACATGTTCAATTATCACTGGAGAAAATGGGTCGGCAAAATCTTCCGATATTTTCTACCGAGAAAAAATATTTCTCGGATCCGTCTCGGAATCGGCTCGGAAGCCATTACCGCCGGGATCTCGGATCGGATCCGGATCGGATAACAGCATTAGGTAATACAATAATTTGTTTTCATACATCTGTTAATATGTTTTTTCTTTGAGAAACAACCATTTGAAAAAGCCCAAATGGTGGTTTACACTTAGTGATAACAGAGATAAATGCTAGGCAACTTGTTCACAAAATATTTCATGGAATCCATTTTCTAACAATAACTTTAGTTGCCTATAAGTCGATCTTCATCCATAATGAATTTCAGAACATTTATCAGCTAGTAACAATGCATTATACAGCATATCTCAAACAGAACATTTTTATCTCAAAGATATACATTTACAAGCTCCAAATATAGATTCACACACATGGAATCCATGCTAATTAACTATTTCAATCAAACATGGCAATCAAAGTATAAACAATAACAATCCCTGCAACCACAACATTTACAACATTTATCACCTACTAGTAACAATGTATTATACAACATATCTCGAACAGTACATCTTTGTCTCAAAGAAATACATTCACAAGCTCAGTCCAAATACAGATTCACACAGTTGACACACATGGAATACATGCTAAATAACTATATATTGCAATATCTGTTCATGCAACCACATTATTACCATCACATTACATAGCATTTCATACACTCAAAAGCTTGCATCAAATCAACACCTCACTCTCTCTCAAAGAATTGGAATAATTTCTATCATATCTCACTCATTACATATTTCACTTGTCTTAAACCTTTGTAAACTAAACATGCTGTATCATTAGTTGAAGAATGTCATATGTACATGTATGTACATTACAAGCATTCCTTTATTCCCTTGTAATACAAACAAATTCACACTTGTCATTCATAATACAGTGCCCAGGCCACTAAAATTAGCTTCAGGCCACCAAATGTCATTGCAGCTAACTTCCACTGACCCGAATGGGCAATCAAATAACAAAAAACATTGTCAACGTTTTCTTTGTTTGGGGCCACCAGTTTCATTCAAGTTTTTGGGCCACTAGCATTGTTAAATCTTGTTTTTACTTGCCCAACTGAGGCAAAAAGTAAATTTTAGCATTGATTTATAGCAATACTACTCACCCACTCACACACTGACAAACAATGAATTTGTGACTAACCTGCGATTTGTCCGAGATCTTCTTGAATATCTGGTGAAGAGGCCATGGTTGCAAAAGTTCAAAGGTCATGCAGAAAAATGACTTTCCCAGAGTAAATGTGTTCTGAAAAGAAAGGAAATATTAAAGACAGTAAGCACTTCAAAGTGTTTGCTGAATATCAAAATGATATACTTTAGATCAGCGCTTCTCACTCAACCTTTTTAAACCCGAGGCCCACTTTGGCTCCTACAAATTTTTTCGAGGCCCACCTTATAAAAACATATTTGGAAAAAATGACAAAATGACAATAAAACAGAAGAAAATAGAAAACTGTGTGGTATCTATATGTCAGTTGCAATGCCGAAAAATTGTCTACATACCTTCAATGGGACACTTGAGCTTGCTTGTGGGAAATAAGAAGATCAAATCGTGGTAACGTGTAACAGAATATAGCTAAATTCCAGCTGTGGTCATTTAAAATAAGACACATCTTATTTTCTTTTTTAATCTATTTGTTAAAATTCCATTTTGGCCGACCTCGCGGCCCACCTGAAAGAGGTCCGCGGCCCACCAGTGGGCCGCGGACCACTGATTGAGAAGCGCTGCTTTAGATAGCTTCATCCCATAGTTCAATTTAAATGCATGAATGAGCCCATTTCAATTTTTTTTGTTTTTTTTGGGGGGGGGGTTTATGATAGAAATAGTAAGGCCATTGATAAAATGTATTTTGTTCCCATTCAAATATTGTTAATAGTGGGCTACATACTTGATTATCACACTTATTCCGTTTTCTTTTTGTAATTAGGTACAGTCTATTTGGGAGACCTGAACATATCAATGTATCCAATTAATCACTGAAGTGAAGAAAAAAAAATACAGATATATATGTAGCAACTCTTCATGATAAGCAAGTGGATAATAAATATTTCAGTCAGAATCAAGGACTTATTATAATGAAACAAATATTTGACCAATAATGTGATCCAACATTTTCATAGACTTTAAATGCTAGTTTCCGATGGCATTCTGAGTTTGGGTAATGAAAAGAATATTGTGTTAAATGTTGGTATGTATTTGCAAAGTGAATTATACAATCTAAACTTACCAATAACTTGACAATTCCACTGAAGTTGTGAATATCCGCATTGTTGAGCTCTGTGATCAAGTAACTCTCCTGTTTGCGAAGAATTTTACATAAAATATTTTTAAATTGCTGTTTATTACTAACATACATGTGTTCAGTCTCTAAATAAGACCAGTTACAGTATGTAGTTATTTTGAAACTATTTTCATATATATGCCCAATACATGATGTAAATTTATATTGATTGAATTTAATTAAATTAAATTAAAAGTGGTTTATTGAATAAAAGGTAAATCGCAGCTAAACAGCTGAATTGCGTACAATTTTACAAAACTAATTCAATATAATTAAAAGACAAATGAGTACCCTTATGTAGTTATTGTGAAACTATTTCTAATATATGCCCTATACTATACTGCTATACATAATGTAAATTGAATTTAATTAAAATTGGTTTATTAAATAAAAAGTAAATAGCAGCTAAACAGCTGAATTACTTACAATTTTACAAAACTAATTATATCTAATTAAAAGACAAATGAGTACCCTTAATTGCATGTTCACTGTAATGTTGCACACAACAATTTTGTTTCTTTGACCAATTAATATCTTAACAAGTTAATACCATTAGAATCACTTGGTTCAATTCATTATTCATATTTGATTTAGTTTTAACCTGGTATTATACATTGTTTTGATTGTTTGTCTTTATTGTTTGTTTTTACCTGATATCCAAGAGTGTAGTATTCCGGTTTGAGGATCTTGATGGCAACCTCGTGGTAGCCTGGTCTAAAGGTGTCCTGTGCCTGGACTATGGTGGAGGAATTACCCTTGCCCAGGACTCGCACCACCTGGTACCGGCCAGCCAACAGACCAACTGGTGAATATCAGGGGAGAAGTATGGTTGCATTTACTCTGTTTTACAAAGGTCTTTAGGGCATTTCCACGGGAAAGTGGACATGAAATGAAAAAAACAATTGTCTCTATTTCAAATCCTATTAATTTTTTGTGGATTATTTTTTCATAAAACATGATCCTATAATTATATCTTTCAGTTCACATGAATTTTTTGATTCTCGGGTGTCTCCTTATAGGAGAAACAGAAACCATACATGAAACTCCCACATATGGGACTACCCTGGGCAAATTTCAGGAAAATCTTTATATTTTCTATATTTTCTGGCATTTTTATTATTTAAGGCACCAAATTGGATGACTAATAATCACAGTACCTTTTCAGATTAAAATTTCAGTCTTTTGAGTGCTCTAAAGTATATTTTTTTAGGAATCAAAACCTCCGGACAAACCGTAACGCGAGTTACCGTAACGCGAGTTACCGATGTTTCTGCATCCTACAATTTATTCCCAAATTGTTTGGAAATTTTTTCAATACTAACTCATAGGACACATACAAATGTCAAATTAGCACACAAAATATTTGACTAGGATTAAAATTGAAATGGTGCTTTTCACAATTTAGTGGGTACTGAATTTTGGCCATGTCTTTTTTTTGTAACGCGAGTTACCGAACAGGATTCTTCCGCAAAGGTTCCTAAAGGTAGCTCTGTCAGTCTTTTTTTGTGTTTTCTAGTTAGTTCACATCTACTTAATCCTTGATGATAAAATCAGCCTACAGTTCTATAAAATAATAGAGTTACAGCACATCAAAGTAGTCAATGTACGGTTAAGTGTAACGCGAGTTACTGTGGAATTGCCCATTATAGTATTGAATTACATTTGTTGCAGCATAAAATGCTCTTTTTTTTTAAATCCAACATAATGAAAGTATATTTATACATTTACAAGACTGCGTGTACTGTCTTATATCATTTGTGAATTTTCCACTTTGATATTGCTCAATATTTAATGCTCGAACAGTCACACAGTTTTTGAATTATTTGTTTAATATTACAAAATTTTAAAAATACAAACCATACCTTTAGTATTAGGCTGGAAATAGTTTTTAAAATATTAATTTAATATTACAAAATTATACAAATACAAATCATACCTTTAGAATTAGGCTGGAAATAGTTCTCATCACTTGTGCACTTAGAGTAGTCTGCAAAGGAATAAATATGATTGCAATATTACAAGAATTTATATTCATAACTCCAATGTACATAGGGGGGAGATAATATTTCATTTTGGGGGATATTTCTCCAGTTTGATTGCTATAAAAGAGTTCTTAGTAAAAACAAAAACAAAAAAATTTAAATATAAATTTTAAAATAAACCAGAACGTCAATGACGTAGCGCTCATCCGCCATCTCGCAACATCAAATATCGCAAATTTCATGTGGTACACTTTTCAACTGGTCAAAAAATAAAAATGTGATGCCCTGGAAAGGACATAAAAATTAATTTTAAAAAAATTAGAGTGAAAAAAATATAAATTTGACGCCCCAGAAGGGACATGGGAAGAAAAAAATAAATAAAAAATAAAATAAATAAAAATAAATAAATAAAAAAATAAAAAATAAAAAAAATAAAAAATAAAAAATAAATAAATAAATAAATAAATAAATAAATAATAAAAATAAATAAATAAATAAATAAATAAATAAATAAATACAAAATTACCATAATTAATTAATGGAGAAAAATTTCAAAATTCTGTGTAGAAGTTTAGTGTACCAAAGTTAGCTCTACCAGATAAAGCAAACCAAATCAAAATCGGTCGAGAAATGAAGGAGAAGAAGCATTTTTTGTGATTTTTGGAATAAATTTGCATAAATTACCATAATTAATTAATGGAGAAAAATTTCAAAATTCTGTGTAGAAGTTTAGTGTACCAAAGTTAGCTCTACCAGATAAAGCAAACCAAATCAAAATCGGTCAAGAAATGAAGGAGAAGAAGCATTTTTTGTGATTTCGAATAAATTTGCATAAATTAGCATATATAATGAATTTCACGATTCTGTGTAGAAGTTTTAAATCCCCCTCCTTGCCCTATCTTATGAAACAATCAGAATCAAAATCGGTTGAAAAATAACGAAGAAGAAGCATTTTGAAAATTGTGGACGGACGGACGGACGGACGGACGGACGGACGGAAGGACGGACGGACGGACGGACGACGGACGCCACGCCATGGCATAAGCTCATCGGGCCCTTCGGGCCGGATGAGCTAAAAAGTAGATGCCCTCAGCCCCTCACACCACATCATGTTGTAATGCATGTATCATTTTCAAGGCTTAAATAAGCACTGGCATCAAGGCCACCAAAATTTCACTAAAGTCACATTTTACTTGTCCTAAACAACCAATTTGGTCAGTTTTTTGTTATTGTTTTCTATGTTCAGGGCCACCTGATTCCAGTTTCGGGCCATCTAGATTTATACACAAAAACTAGCCTAATATATCTACAACTACATTTAAATCTGCAATGTATAATCTCGGACTAATCACCTTCTTCAACATTCTGCCATCCAGACTGTATCTTGGTGTAGATCTCCTCCAGACCCCCAGTGACCTGGGCAATGCAGTGCTTGGCTGGCGGGTGATGACTCCTTGAGAATGCACTCCTGGAAAAGAAGAAAAAATAGCAATTATTAACCTGTTCCCTACTAGATTTTGCAACCACCATGGACCCCATAGAGTTAATACAGGTCCTCCTGGTAACAGCCATCCCGTTCAAGACTATTTTGGTATAATCACACATACACACATTACTGTACTGGTGTGTATCATAGGTAATACAAAGAAAATGCATCTGCATCAGGCACTTTTTTTACCACTAAGGCTTGCATTGTATAAAACACACGGGGGCAACGGGCAAATTCGCCACCGAAATTCCCAAAAGAGCGCCCGAAAGAAAAAAAGAGCCCCCGAAAAAGAAAAAAAATTTGAATAAAAAATAAATTTTAAAAACAATGTGTTTTTTTTTGGGGGGGGGGGCATTTTTTTATCAAATCGTGATCGAATGCCGATCAGATGATCATTTACAGCATTAGAGCTTAATAGTAGCCCCTGAAATTCGAAAAAAGAGCCCCGGAAATTTGTAGCCCCCGAGATGATAAAAGTAGCCCCCGAAAGTTAGAAAAGTAGCCCCCGAAAGGGAGCCCCCGAAATAAAAAATATTATTTTTTTCCCTGATGTACATACTGTACACATATGCTATTATGCATTGAACAAAGGTTTTTTTTAAATCGCGCTGCCCGCGCATGCAAGCGACAGTTTGATACAAACAGCAAACTGCAGCACTGAATTGATTTCTGGGATCGTGACCCAACCAGCGATCCTCTTCTGTCAGCGATCACTTTGTTTTTTGCAAAATTTGTATGCTGCTCGCTGCACAAATATAATCCACCATTTTTGGTAAATGATTCTTCTTTTCAGAATACCATATTTCACATGCCTAATGATTAATAGATGCACTTTCTAAATGTGTAAAACTTTGTTTTCCTCAAATTTGGAAATATGAATTTTGACCTTGTTGCATAAAACCCGACAGTTTTTCAGACAATATGGGTCGCTGTCACAGCAATGGTAAGAGCAACACCGCTGTTCATAGTTAACGCAAGTATTGCCCTGCACGATCTGCTGCGATGATAGAATAACTGTAAGTGTAAACTAGTGTCGCGAGTAGTGTAAAGTAGACACAGTAAAATGTAAACTAAAAGTAAAACTGTCATTATACATTAGTCATTATACATGGTCATCAGTGAGATCGCAGAGCATCAACAAGGCTTCCCATTTATAAACAAATATGCAAGACTTGGATTTCTATGAAAAAGTAGTGAGCAGGAACGATATTTCAAATCGCATAAACTAAGAGAAATTAAGTGCTTCATGATAAGAAAGGCGTCGATACAACGCCTTATATTCCAAAGTTTATGTTATTATTTGTTTCGCTTCAATCTGACGTAGATAAAAGGGTGAAATTTAAGGTTAAAATATGATAATAAAACAAGAATTGAATGATTCATGTTTACCTTATAAAACAATGGATCAAATGTGCTTGCGTCTCGGTAATTTTTACATCATTGGAAAGAGAAAAGTATTGGCTCAGATACTACACCATTCATATATTCATTCATTTTTTTAGAATAGTCAGGAGCTAGCAAAATATCACAAGATGTTAAAAAATTACTGCGAATTTACAAATTCCAGCTCTGTGATTGGCTTATTCAACATTACGCGCGACTTGTGGGCTATTCAACCAAGACCGCATGGTGACAAAGCGGGCAATGTCAGGTGCGAATGACTGTTGCTATGGGCCTGTTACCTCAGCAACAGTGGTCAGTAGTTGAATGAGCCAATCACAGAGCTGGAATTTCGGAAATCACAGTTATTTTTTGATCCCGTGTGATATTTTGCTAGCTCCTGACTATTCTAAAAGGTTCATGAATATGCGAATCATTTCTCATCAAAAACGAGACTTTACCCTTTCCAATGATGTAAAATTTACCGAGACGCAAGCATTTATAATAAGTTATTTTACGATATAAATGTGCTGAACATTTTTGCTTTTCGTATCCTCTTTTCAACCTTAAAATTCACACTTTTATCTGTGACAGGCTGATATGAAATAAATATTAAAGGGGTAGTTTAGTTTTGGTAGAGAGGGCGCTGCACATCACAATTTTTTTGTGAGGTAATGAAAAACTGAGTGTCGAATTTGAGAGAACATGTAATTTTAATGGCAGAATAAACTTTATTTGGTAAAAATCGGTCCAGAAACGGCTGAAATATCAATAAATATATCTGATCTTATAATTATTTGGGGCCCAAATAATTAGATGATTTTTTCAAAAAATTCAAAAAATGCTTACACTTTTTCAAAAATTTTCAAAAGCGTTTTTTAAATAGTTGTTGATGATCTATCTACCTAATCATTATTTCAATAAAAGATCACATGCATAATTTTGTATGGAAAATGGTTTAAACCAATGCCTTTTTAGAGAGCGCCCTCTTGTGTTTTAATGGCTCTTTTTGAATGATAACGGGCGTTTTACATAGTCGTTTGTAATTTTGTATACCTTTCGAGCATGGTGGAGTAATAACTATTAGTTTATAATGTTACTGTCCCGGTTTGGGGTACTAAAGTTCAGCCTTACCAAAACTAAACTACCCCTTTAATATGAACTTTGGAATGTTAGTCGTTCAATGAACACTTTTCTTTCTATAGAATATTCTATTTATCCTAGTTATTTTGATTTAAAACATTGGTGTTTTAGCTCAGTATGTAGGAAAATGACACGTACAGGTCGGTCAATTAATTATAAAAAAATATAAATTCTTCGATACTGCCTCATTATCTCGGCGAGTGCATTCAAGCTGTCATGGATGGTACTAAAACTGTGGCCCTGAATTATTCTGAAATTGAAAATGCCAGATTTATCTCTTTATCTGGTTTCGGGGCTCAAGTCAAGATAAAACAAATTTTCGGTACCTACGCCGCTACGGAGCGTATAATATTCAACCATCAAAGACCAAGTTCCCTAAATAATGCGATGGTTTGCCTTCATTGGCTTTGCCTTTGGCAATAGCATGTACCATGCTTGACACGGTATACACACACACAAAAGTTTGCAAGAATCTGCAAGTTTGAAGGAGGCAGACTATACAAGAAGAAGAAGAAGCATGGTGCATGCATTGGCGATATGGCGTTGAGTAGCTGCATTGCTACACGTACACTTGCAGGCAGCTGCAGTGCATCGTTACGCCAGCGCTCTCCCGTAAAAGGAACCCAACCACTCGGTGGCAGTAGCAAAACGCGCTGCTGCAAGCTGCTGCGATCACTTCTCCAAAACCCGGCCTTTCATATAGATTATCACGAATGAATTAAGTTATGTCATATGAACAGGCATGACGATCTGGATAGTTAGAATTCATTAAAAAAAAACTGACAGCTTACCGCGTAGGCTGTGAAAATCCTGATTGGTAATCGTCTTCGTCTTTGACCGCCATTCTGTTCGTATCACGTTCCCATAATGCATTAGCACACGGCACACTAAAGTTCACGTGGGGTCATATCTCATGCAATGTTGGTAAACAAACCTATTTTTGTTACGGGGGATCCCCAGAAATTGTAGGTTCGCGCGCAAAAGGTCAAGCTTTATTAAAGTCCGCAGAAGGAACGTTCTCGCACCTGAAATTGCTAGTAGCATTTTAGAAAGCCGATTTTAAAGCAAAGTTCTTTTTGTTGTCCCTTAGTACCTTTTTTAAATGAATGAATCATTCGATCATTACGTTAAAAAACGTAACTAATTAATTAATGGAATTGATAGATAGATAGATAGATAGATATATAGATAGATAGATAAATAGATAGATATATAGATAGATAGATAGATAGATAGATAGATAGATAGATAGATAGATAGATAGATAGATAGATAGATAAATGGATATATATGGATGGATGATGTATGGATGATGGATGGATTGTGGATGGATGGATAGATGGATGGATGGATGGATGGATGGATGGATGGATGGATGGATGGATGGATGGATGGAGGGATGGATGGATGGAGGGATGGAGGGATGGATGGAGGGATGGATGGATGGATGGATGGATGGATGGATGGATGGATTAATGGACGAGTTGGTGGAGGGATATTTTAATGGATGGATGGATTGGTAGCTGCTAGGATTATGGATTGATATTTTTTCTTGAAAATAACACCGTTCTTCTTATCCTTTTGTCCTATATAAAAACGATAAACATTTAGTATAGTTCGTGGATATAAGCTTTGTTGACATGTTCAAAAAGCGATGAATGGTTGCCTTTATAATAATCATGTTATTTTGTGATCTGAAATGTCCACTTTATAAGGCGTCAAAATGTCACGTTAAACGTGTGTTATATGGCCGAGAAATTAGCGAAAATGGAAAGAGATATTTGCTGACGCATTGCACTGACTTTGTACACAGTAATAACTTTCCAGTGGATAATTAGAAATCCAAATTCTCCAATCGTAAATATTTTGTTAACAAAAGGAAAATTCGAAAAACCCAACCATGCAGTTCCATGCTTCTCTATTGGTAATACGAATACAAGAATGAACAAGTTATGGGAGAACCACTACTGGTATACTAGGGTTCTAAGTAAGTTTTGTAGATTTGGGCAATGTTAGTAGATCCCTTTAAACAGCTAAGGGGGCACTTGCCCCCTCCCCCCCCCCCCCCCCCCTCCAATATCTTGACAAACATAATATTACAAAATACATAGAGGTGTGCACCTGCAATCCGGACTGCCCTACTATGAAAAATTGTGACACAAAGTCAAATAGGAAAGGTGAATAAGTCAATATTTCAATATAAAAATGATTGCATATCAAGACATACAAGCTCATATATTAGTCAAAAAGAGTTTGATTATTGTTTAACTCATCTGACCAATAAACGGCAGATTGCGAAATTGATTATTTGAAGAAGAAAAATTACCTTCATAGAAATCCATGATACGATCACTGCCACCATTATATAAACCCCTCACAAAAAGGTTCCGCAATTCAAGTTTGAGCGTTGATATCTATATATTTTGTTATGGAATGATTCTACTCGAATGTAATATAATTTACAGGCCTGTTTATTCCCCCTTTACATCGATGCCTCATTTTGTAATGATTATGTAATTATGGAATGTGCAGTAGACCTGAATATGGAGCCGTGTCAAAAGCAAAATGTCGCAAAATATTACGTTATTGTCAATGTGAATATTTCATTTGTTTAGAGATTTACGTGTGTTTTGAATATTCACACAATAACAATGCATTTTGCAACATTTCCGTCTTGACTTGGCCCCATATTAAATATAATGCACATTCCATAATTTAACATTACAAATGGGGTATCAATGTAAAGAAGAATAAACAGGCTTTTCAATGTAAGATAATATAGGGACAAGAGAGATATCGACAATCAAAATTGAATTGCGGAACTTTTTGTGAGGTTTTTTTTTATATAGAGTCGATAATATATATCGTTATAATTATAATGACTCTTCTTGGCGCGAATATGCCTACACGTGATGAATAGATGCACGTGACCACACATTTATTCAATCACAACAAAGGGTCATCAACCAAATAGGCTTCTCCGTTTCAATAAAATGGATGGATGTAAGTCCTTTAGTGTGAATAGATCAATTCAAAAACGCGTTTGCGGACGTATGATGTCCTAGATAAAGCTCAATATCTAGGCCATACACCATGACCTGAAACGCGCCAGATTATACAATGTGGTAAAAGAAAGAGGAAAACAACAACAGAAGACGAAAGAAGATGCATGCATTGCGTCTATCATGGCACCAACTGACGAACTGTGTCGTCATTTTGTCAGATGTTTGTCATTTCATTGTACATTGATCGTTTCGATTTAATTATTTATAACACAAAACTTGTCATTAGTATTGATTTGATGTTCATTAATAATGATGACTTTGTTAAAGTTGTTATTGGATATACAAATTATGAACATGAAATAAATCGTACGAATTTATTTGAACTGAATTGAATTGACTTGAATTTAATTGCATAGAATTGAATTGACCGATTAATAAAAACAAACGCTCAGAAAATGTGAGAGACAATAATCTTTGAGGGGAAAAAACGAGTTAGGTATATGAGTGTCTCTTTAACTGCCGTGTTTACATTGTTGACCGACATCAATTCATAATAATCTAGGTCAAGCACCTAGAATACACAAAAGAACAAAATAAAAAACATCAACAACGAAATAAACTTGGAAGGCATGGTTTCTTGGCGGCACAAAAAAAACATTTATATATAGGTATTTAGGTATAAGAATAACTTTTTTTTAAAGGAAAGATATAATTTGAGGCGAATTTGGAAAAGACGGAGACCCCGAAGCGTGCCTAAATATATTATGTGTACATCGTTGACAGTTTGAGACACATTTAGACAAAAGTCGGAATTCCCCTTTAACGCGCTTTATATGTTTACGATGTTGACCCAAATAAAAACTAAACATCTAGGTCAATCAGTCAAAGCGCGTAACATAATTGGAACAGGTAAACAATTTAACAAACAAACAAATTAACAACAATACAGAAATAAGTATGGAACGTACGACTTCTACGTGATACATTAAACAATAACTAACCTGTAGTTGAAAATAAATACGTTGTAAAATAAGGTAAGAATAACTTTTGCCGGTAATATTTGCAGCAGTCAGGGATACAAGTAATGCTTGCCTATGTTTATTTTCTTGAACAAAATAAAATACAGTTTGAGACAAAATGTACACAAGACGCATCTGTTTACCGTGTTGACCCAAATAATATCTACTCATAGGTCAATTATTCAAAACGCGTAAACATAATTGGAACAAGTAAACACACAAACAACAAACAAGCAATATGAAAACAAACAAACAAACAAACAAATTAACAGCAATAACAAAACATGAATGGAACATACGACTTCGACGTGACACATCGAACTATGACTAACGTGTAGTTGTCCCAATTTAGTCACTAAGTTCATTCATTATTCAGCAATTCATATGATTTTACAGGTCTCAATTAGGGACATTTTAAAACGTAAATTGCCCCCCCCCCCCCCCCCCCGACCGTGCGGACTAAGCTGCGCCACTAATTGATAAAGGTGCAAGTCAACATGTATTGTATAACATTTTAAATTGAGGAATATGCTTCAGTATACATGTAGTATGAACATGATTATACTTTTTATAATCCCTTTGTACGGAACGGTAAGATGGAGCACGCCATCTCCAGTCGATGAGCAAACATAATTTCATGTAGGAAATAAAATGAACGGCTGATTTTGGCAAGCGAGAAAAAAAGTAAAAGAAGAAAAAAAAAGAGGGACAAATCAAGAGGTAAAATGCTCCGTCATTCCTGGGTCCCTGCCAAAGGCTCGGTGGAAAATTCATGTCCAGACATGTCGCAATAAACTAGCTTGCGCATTTTCTTTATTGTTGGTCGACTGAATTCAACACCAAACCAAGAGCACGGTGGAGTGGGTGACAGGGAAGGGGCATTTCAACTCCTTTATAAATAATTGCCACATCAATTAGCACCCCCCCCCCCCCCCCGACAAATAAACCAAAACATTAACATGTTCATGATTACATTCGTTGTTGATGTTGTGTTGCTCAAACCAAGGGGGCGAGGGTCCCAGCTATTCCTCGTATCTTAGACTTAGCCCCCCCCCCCCCCCCCCCCCCCTTACGATTAACCATGGCTTCGCCACATAACCCCAGCTAGTACGGTACCCCAGCGACGACATACACACGCTTTTGGAAGATGATGTTCCTTATTTGGCAGTCCCGATGACATCATTCCAGTTACTAAAATTATACCACTGCGCGCCGAGCTGCGCACTTGCGCATTGCGGACAAGCTGGGCCAAGTTTTTTCCTCTTGTTTTTATCGCGGGAAAATAAAGGGGGAGAGTTCAGATCAGCTGCGAATAGTAAACATACCGGACTACTCTACCACCACCGTACCACCACCACCTAAAACGAAGTTACAGGTGCGTGATAAACTTAGCTTTCATTCTAACAATGTACAAAGATACGCTTTCGCGATTTGTCGTCACTTATTGATCATTTTAGTTAGCACTTGTGTCTGGAACTTGGCGTGATAAACAGAACCATGGGCATGGATTTTTGTGAACGAATTGGCAAGATTCATGTGGTGCTGAAGTAATTCTAATATTTCTATCACAGTGGCAAATATGTGTCTTTAAAACTCGGCTTTACACACTCGCTGCCTCGCTGCACTCAATCGCGGACAAACACTGAACGTGTGTATACGTGTCTACGCCGTTGGCACGCAACCCTTTTCGTAAGCAATTTCACACGGGTTGGATACGGACGAATGTGCGCCGTGTATTTGCGTGGGCGTACATCTTCGGGAAGCCAATGATCTTACACTGATGTGAATTTAGAAACAGGATCAGGAGAGAAAACGCTTGTTAAAAAGTTTGTTGGAAGAAGTTATGGCTTTCGTGCAGACGTTGGAAAGGAATATTAGGAACCTACCACCTTCGTCGAAAACCTGAGTGATCATTTTCAACAAATGTTTGGTGAGTTTAATAATTGGAGATGGTAGCAGAAGCCAGTAATGTTTTTAAAAAATATTTTTAATGCAAATTTAAAATCTTTTAAGTTGAGTTTGACTTTGCTCATTTACAATTTTGTTTGTTATTGGCACACAAACCTATACCATCTGACAGTGAATTAATAAAGGCCTTTGTCTACTTGGCAAATTAATAATGATCCTGTTTGATGTTTATTCTAAGTATTGTCATTTTGTATATCTTTGGTTGATGTTTGGCAAATGGCTTCGGCTTTTCAGTGTATAATATAAATTGAATTCATAAAACATTAGATGGCATATTTGGCATAGTTGAAGAAGATTCTTTGGTATTTTTGGTGCTTGTTACTTGTATGAGTTCAATATTTTGAAGCACAAATCTGATATGTAATGAATTTAAACAAATTTTTTCAATTTAGATCATTACATTGTACTTAGATGTGAATCATTACGACCCTGTTCTAGCAGTCTGCCAAAATTGATTGTGTGTGACTGTGTTTAATTTGTTTATCTGGTAGTTCTATTTTGATTGCTTTTTCATTATAATGTAGATTGTAGATTTTCTTAGCTATATGATGACAAGTCATAACATTTTATTCACAAAGAGTGTTACACTGCAAAATACAACTGCCACATCTCCTTTGCCATCTTGTAAAGGTTTTACATAATTTGGTTGTTGAAATATTGTCCCTGGAATTTCTTTCCATGGATACAATATGTTAATGCCATTTTATTTATATCTTTGCTGGCCATTAGTTTGAGAGAAGCAATTAATACTCTTCTCACCTTTTTACCTGTCTGCATCAGCCTACGAGATAAGTTAGACTGTTATTTGATTAATGGCTTCTCTTAAATCAGGGGAAACAATTTATCGTAAGCGATCTTGAATTTGACCTAATGGGTCAATAAATTTCTGTCTTCGATTGTCTCATTGATCTAGGTGTATGGCATTGTACACCAACAAGTTGTAAATCTTCTATCTATTCCAAATGGACATTAGCAAACTATGGATCAAGATTCAAGACAAAATGTTAATAGATCTTCAGATAAAACATCTGAACAAAATGGATGGATGGCTTTGTTTCCTGTTGATACAGTAAAACATTTTTTTTTAAATACTTGTAGTAACTGTTTTGGTTATGGGCAACAAATTTTGCTTACCCAAAATTAATGATTACTAGTAACCTGTTCCCTACTAGATTTGTCAATCCCCATAGAGTTAGTACAGGGTCCACCATCTAGGCAGACAAGGTTAAAATTGACAAAGATTTACCATTTCCTCATTGATTTGTTTTACCCAGTCCTAGGTGTCTTGTTTTCTTTGCTCTAGACTAGGGTAATAAAATGCAACATGAAAGAATCATGATTCTGATTTCTATAGCGCAATGAATAGTCGTCTATTTAAACCGTATATCGCCCTTCCCCTCTCAATGTGTCTTTGTGAGCAGAAATTCTCTGCTCAGGTTTTGTATAATGGCTACTGATATATTTTTTTCTTGTAATGGAGCAAATCCTTTGTGCTGGTAATAAAGACTGAAATATCTTATCCTTGGACCTGGCTATTTTGATAGGTTGGTCAAACTCAAAGCATGCGCAGTTGCAGCATGTGCATGCAGTCAACATTGCCAGTGTTGGCTGTGTAACATTAAAGTAGGAGGTTTAGTGTGTGCAATGTATGTATACATGTAGATTTACATGCACATGTCCAAATTTGAACTGCTGATTTGTAAAAAATTGTATGCTAAATTGTATACAGGGCTCGACACTAGCACTTGCCCGCTTGCCTGGGGCAAGTAAAAATTAATTTCGGGCAAGTCAAATTTCATAAATTGTTTAGTTTAATTGGTTGCCAGATCGGGCAATTAAAATTTCTGTTCAACAACAAGAGAAAAGTGTAATTCATTTCATTTTGTTTAAATTCAACCATTAACAAATTTTTAAAATCTCTTTTAGAAACGAGCAATAAATTTTACCATGGAAATTTAACAACCTAGTCCAGGGCACTAAATTTTAATTTTTGTTGCACATTGGTATTTTGGGGCATTATACAATTTTTGTTCGGGCAAGTAAAATTTGAAAATTCATGGTTTGACTTGCCCAAAAGGGGAAGTAGAAAAAAGTGTGATGCTTCTAACTTGTTTCCTTCGAGATTCTGAAATCCCCATAGACTTTATACTTAGCTCCCCTGGTGGGAGTAGGTAAGTATAGCATTGGTATAAAGAATCTGTTCCATTATGAACTATGAATTTAACTCATTCAAGGATGTATTTTACTTTGATATGACGTATGCAATTTTGCATTCTAAAAAAATCCCCAGCCTGCATTGGAAACCAGTCCTGGAAGGGTTTTATTACAGGTTTTATATAAAAATAACAATACCATTTACACATCTACTGAAGATGAACATTTATCTAAAGTTGCACATTTTGTTGGTAATACATTTTTCATAAATTGTAGTTTTACATTGTTTTTGCTTGGATGTACATGTACTTTTAATTAATGCACATGAATGAGCAAATATTTGTATATTTTTCATAATTCATAATTTGTAATAATTAGCTTGATATTCACTGCTCTCCTTGAAAGTGAGAAGTGTTTGTTTTGTCTGATATATTTGTTAGGGTACAGTATTTACTTACTGTGTGGCTGTCACCCCTTTTTTCCAGTTGTATGTAATTAGCAAACAATTTACTGAGCTCTAACGGAGGAAGCATTAAAGTGGCAGGCAAAATTATGCAGTTAAAGATTGCAACAGGCAATTAGACAAAGCAAGCTCATTTTGTTTTTGGTGCATGATGAAATTAATGATTTTTGTTACCTTGCTACATTTGTCTCTCATTCATAACAAAAAACCAAGACATGGCAGAACTGCCTCAGCAATGGCAATACTGTCCGCTTTGTGTAAGATTTATTCCATGGTTTAACGGGGAATGAGAAGAAGATGTAGGTCGATTCTCCACAGAGCGAGCGAGCGAGCGAGAGAGAGAGAAGTCCCATCACAAACAGATCCCCCAGCAGCATTTCATTTTCCCCGCTGCCAGAAAGAAAAATGAATCAAAATTTGCCATGCTAGTAACACGACACACAGGCTCACAAAGTACATTTATCCCTATCAGCTGGGAAGTCAGTACATGTAATGCTATGCAGACCCGGAGGACCCCTTCTCTTGTTGGCATAGTAATGTAATGTGCTCCAAACATTCCAGGCACGCTTATTGAATGTTGCATGTAAACACCATCGCACCACAAATGTTTTCCTCCGATGCATGTGAGAATAAGTTCCCCCTCTCTCTGATAGATGTACAGTACAAGCACACACAGCGCACTACAAATGTTTTTCCTCTGTGGAAGTAGGTTTATACTCTCTACATGTGTGCAAGAGCCCATCCCTTCTCTACTACTACTAGTAATTGCACCCATAGACTTGTTGTTAAAGTGTTGCTGACATATTACAATGCTGCAGTACTTTCAATCCATTTGTCCCGCATAATTAGATGTGAACATACATGTATATATCTGAACTCCAGATGAACCTAATTCCACACTATAGGGAGCAGACATCTATTAACACATTGAAGCCAATTGATTTTGGTACGGACATACATTCTCATGAGACCCTAGACAGAGTATTCTTGGGACCAGACCTGAATGGGTTAGCATTAACCCGTTTCTTCCTGTATTATATCCTTCACATAGAATTGTAATGGTTCACCATGTTCCGATATGAACTAGGTTAACTTTGACAGTGTCAATGCAGAAGATTACAATTTACACATAAGCTGTAGAGCTGCAATGTGTACAGTACATGGCACATTAACCTGTTCAAGACTGGTCCCGAAAATGCTCACCCTGTTATCTGTTGAGATTCAGGGTAGTAAATATATGGGGGCTGAGGGCGATTTTGCCCCCTAATTTTCAAAATAGCCCCCTGAAATCAGTAGGTAGCCCCTAAAATTACCAGAGGGTATCATGTGAAAAATTTCTGGATATCCATCAGATTGGAAAAGTTGCCCCCTAAAATCCAAATTTAATTCCTGCATTAAATACATACATGTACAGGCGTGTGTAAAGTGACCACCTAAGGGAAACAAGACAACTGACCACTTTAGACAAGTGTCCTCTGTAGGCAGGTTCCATATATTACGTTTTCCTCTGCAAGGGCAAGAGATCACTTTTGGTGGCCACTATAGGCAGGTTGGCTGGTATTGGCAGGTGGCTGCTAGCTAGGTTTGACTGTAACTGCTATACAATGAGTGCTGATAAAATGCATAATTACTCTCCATTCTGTCCATGGCAAAACAAATCTGACATTTCCACATCTTCGTATGGATTGATTCTCTATCCCTCTTCCCTTTCTACTACTTTGTATCTGGTTGTGTTTGACTGTTGTGTTGGCTCAGCTTTTGATAGGGTAAAATTGCATGTACTTACCGTTTAACAAAATTGCATTTTTAATTTCATTTGCATAAATTGCATTTGGATGTGAGTATTAATACAACACTGGTTTTCACAGTTATGCTAAGTACTATTTTATATAATGAAAATCCATTGCATCATGTGAGGAGGCTGGTATTTGTTTCATACTATATTGACTCACTTAGGTGGCAAAAGTGTCGGGATGAAATGGGTTAAGTGCCAGTCGAGTCGTGAGCAAACATAAACCTGCACTCGAATGGAATCATCCATTGTGCCACAGGTGGGAAAAGGGCAAAGATACATGTAGTCTGAGGGAAATACTGGTTGGCAATAAATGGGATATGTTAACCCCATTGCCTATGGGAACTTGGTGGGCCCTGTATTAACTCTATGGGGATTGAAAAATATAGTAGGGAACATGTTAACCCAGATCTCTCAGGCATTGCCCTCAGTGTGTTTAACCTGTTCAAGACTATTGGAATAATTAGGTATATTATAACATGCAATCTCTATAGACCTCAGGCCAGGTATTTTCAAAACCAGTGTTAACTGGGTTAAGGGAAACTTAAATGAGAGATTGAACAGACTGCCCAAACACTCATCTTGCATAAGAAGTACTTAACATTTTAAACTTTTGATCTCAATACAAATATTTTGTATTGTGATCAAAATGTTAAAATGTTACCTCATATGAATTACCAATAGTCAATACAGATAAACTGTCACGCTAATTATTAGCATGACAGTTTATAGTCATCTTACATGTTAACCCAATCGTGTGTATTTAATGGGGATTACCAATCTAAGATGAAGCGGGTTAAATGCATGTAGAAACAAATGTGTAACATTCTTCTTTCTTCTTTCTCTGAGGAGAAAACATGCCAAATGTACAACACTGCACAATTGTTTTTAAAAAAGTATTTTTTTTTTAAGTGAACCTGTTGAAAACAATTTTACTAACCAATCAGCATGTACAGAGCTTTTTACGAATATATATTTTGTGTAGCCATCTTCGACTTTTTCTCGACATGGCATGCAAGCACGCTCCGCTCTGGACATCTAATGATCCAACACCAGCACTTTCATGCTCTTTTCACTTGTGCATTGGCATCATTTTCCTTCCCATTTTCCTCTAGATTTTGATGCACTTGGCTTGCGTGCCTGGCAGCGCAGCCCGCACAGTTTAACAATCTAAATATAGCACATGCACGCACACCCCCTGCATGGTGTGCAAGCAGGCCAGCTCGCACGGTTTAAAGACCCGACATATGCTCCTCACGTATGTGTGCCTGCAAGCTGTCGAAGTCGCAGCGGAGTGAAGATAGATTCTCATTTGTGATCCTCGACCGACACGAATGAGTTGGATAGAAAGCGTGAATAGGCAGATTGGGCACAAGCATGTTGCATCGTTTTGTGCATGCATGAATAAGCACATGTATACTAGTTTAAAAAAAGCATAGGTGTGGTGATCGGGAAGGCCAGAGCTACGTGTATTTATTTGTCAATTATCCTTTATGGTATGCAGTTATTATTTCTCCACCATGGAATGAGTGAAACGAGGCAAAACATTCATGTTCGGAGCACCATTAACATTCCTGTGCATCTGGGATAGATGGTTAGTTTGAGTGTCTTTATCGCCAACATCGGAGACACGCAAACAAATTTTGATAAGTTTAATGGATCACCTTTTGCAGCATTGACCATGCTTCTGAGTGACAATTACTTAAAGACAAACTATTGGTCCAGTAATGAAAGCAATTCATCAGAATTTTGTTTATGGAGCACGAGTTTTTGATGCAGCTGAGTACACAATTTCTGCATGTGACAATGGAGTTCAGCATTCTAGGTATGTAGTGCAGTTTCCTTTTACTTATGTGTGTGTGTGTGTGTGTGTGTGTGGGGAGGGGGAGATATACCCAGGGGGATATATTTCATTTATTTATTTATTTTAATTTTTTTATTTTTTATTTTTTTTTGGGGGGGGCTACTTTCCAAATCTGCCTCATTCAAACAGTAATCTGAAATGTGTTGAACTCTTGATAATTTCTGGGGGGCTCCATTGTGACTTTGGGGACTCTGTTGGCCCAATGCATTTGGGGACTAAGGCCTCCTGAGCCACAGACCTTTTTAAAAATTTGCTTCATTTGTTTGGGTCTGTGGAGAATGCATACTAAAAAGTTAAATTTTCTTTGACAGTTTAACTGTATAAATGATTTTAGACAATAGAAAGCTTGTACAACCTTCATAAACAATTGGTAAATCCCTAATTATGTTATTCAAAAGTAAACTGTGTGTACTATTTGTTTTATTCAGGGTGTAAGAAATCTAACAGTTGTTAAAGTCATGCATGTAAAGTGTCTAACTCCACGAAAATTACTTGGAGCTTCCTCGTTTCTCTTCTACCGTGTTGTTTAGCTTATGGTAAAAGAAGAATAAAATAGGGTTTGATTTTTTCAAATGTCCCTTTAGTATGAAGATAATTATCATTGAAATCTTTTATTTGAAAAACGTTGATCAACGCTTTTGATAAAAAGTACATTGTCCTAGCTTAACACGTCCGGATGCAGCACACCTGGGAAACATTCCGGAGATTGAACTTTGAGCCGAGCGAGCACAAATTCCATGAATTCTGTACTACGTCTGTAAACATACACACGGGTGCGAATATCTCAAACGGATGATTATTACTGCGACAAATGTATGGCAGACCATCAGTATTCGGTGATAAAATATGAACTCAATATTTTTCTTTCAAACTTTCACAAATCTTTCAATTGTATTTTACAATGATATTGATATAGGATTGAAGTCTCAAATGTCATTTTGTGCAATATCTGACACTTTACAGGTATCACTTTAATTATTTTTTGGTGAAATTATCTCAATTACACTTTGCAGGTAGATGCCAACTTTTTTAATGAATACTGAACATCTTCCCAGTATGGACAAACTATGGAAATGTTCTTTAAAGTCTAAAATATTGGAAAATACTTGGTTGTACTTTGACATCTTGTGCAAAGAATATTACATTGACTATGCATGGAATCCTGGCTCTTTTTTTGCAAAGGGCAGCGCTAAGGGCCCTCATTCATCAATCTAGGCTGGCTTTATTTCATATTAAAGGGATAGTCTAGTTCTGGTCAAACTTAATTTGAGTAACTAAAACTTGTAAGTTATCATTAAAATATCATTTAATTATGACATTGAATTGTGGAAAAACATATCAATGACGAAGTTACAAGGCTGTTTTCGTTTAAAAAGCAGCAGTTAACACAATAGGGACACCCTCCAGACACCTGAAAGTTTCAACCATTTTTAAATTTAAAATGTGAATGTGATATTTTGTTGAAATAATTATCCAATACTAAAATAGAGATATCAGAATGGTACTTTTTGAAAAATGGGTAAGCTTTATACATTTTAAAATTAAATTATTGAAAATTGTGGGCCCCACATATATACCGAATGATTATATTTATGGATATTACAACTGTTGCTAAACTAATTTTAATCAAACAAAGTTTATTCTACAGTATGTTTAAAATTGTCTGCTTTATCAAATTTTCCACCTGGTATTTCTTGAAGCGCCCTCTAAAGCAAAGCTGAACTATCCCTTTTAATCCATTTTAGATGATCTATACGGCTAAGTAAGTGGAACAATAGTTTGTTAGTAACTACATGCAACTATACATTTGGTTTTAAAAGCATTGACAACCTACTACTTAGTTAACCCTAGTTGGCAACTAAAAGGATCTCTAGTTGCAACGTCTAAAATAGAATTAGAATGAAACTAAGCTAGTGTGGACCAGAACACCTTTCCTCTGTTGCCATGTTGTGTTTGTGTGTGTGTGTCTGTGCTCATGTACATGGGGGAGGGGGGGGGGGGGGGGTACTCTATTCTTTGTTTTGTAAACAACCTGTGAAGCGATGGGGTCAGGACAGGTATCTCTATGCACAGGTATATCATTGGCTTCAAGCCAGGCTGGGCAGGTAACACCATTGTCCTGTTTTTGGTAGCTCTAGGTCCTTTTCAGCTACAAAACAATGGCCTAGAGCTTTATTACACTTCACATGAAAAGGTTTACTAATTGTAGTTGGGGTGCATGAGTCTATAATGTGTGGATGCTTTGTTTTTCGGCGAAAAAAAAAGAAGACTGATCAGGATGTAATTGTGCTTCGCTATTGACTTCAAATCAACAGGACATTCATATATATCAAACTTTAGATCATATCAGGATTGTTTTTAATAACAGTCCAATGCAACCCATTCAATACTATTTGATTAAGGTATTAATAGTAACATGTATTCTCTATAGACCCAAGCCCAAGTATTTTAGGGACCAGTCCTGAATGGCTTATGATGAAAAATAAACTAGAGCTCTACATTCTAACCCCTTGACTACGGGAACCGGGTGGGGTGTGTATAAAGTCTATAGGGATTTCAGAAACTCAAAGGGATCGGGTTAAGGGACTATGTAGCCTCCCATGTGTGGGTATTCATTTCATTTCAGGGATGTGTTGCTTTGTTTACTAACAAACTATGATCATGGTTAGGGCAGGTGTGCCTAGGGCTAGGTACCGTATTGGCTCCAAGCCAGAACAGGTAATATATCTAGATACCAATTACCATCTCTATAGTGTGTATACTTACTGATTGTAGTGTCCTTCATGATTTATTGATAACCTTACACGCAGATGAAGAGAGAGAGAGCAAGCGAGAAGGGGGGGGGGGGGGTAGAAAGTGATATAGGGAGACAGAAAGAGAACAGGAAAGATGGGGAAAGAGTAGGAGATATGGGGAAGAGTAGGAGATAGGGGGAAAGAGAAGGATAGAAGGGGGGAGTAGGAGAGAGGGAGACAGACAATAAGGAAAGAAGGCGAAATAGTAGGAGAGAGGGACAAGTAGGGGGAAGAGTGGAAGACTGGGAGAAAAAAATGAGAGAGAATGGGAAAAGAGGTAGAAATATAGAAACATTCATATAGTTAACAGAATGACATCTGGATGGAATATGAGAGAAAGAGAGAGAGGGGGCGAGATAAAAAGATAAAGATGAAGTGAGAGTGAGAGTGTGTATATTTTGTAGGTGAGAGTGTATCAGAGATGAGTCATGTTTATCCTTTGTTTTCCTTGTTGATAAGGACAGCTCCAATTACTGTTTGAATTGCACAACATACACATGTTAATATGTAGATCAAATGACCTATTGTCCAATTTGACAGATCAAAACCCCATCACACAGTATTGTGTAATAAAACGTTCAGGAGTCAAAGGGGACCTGAGCTTTTGATCCTTGCACAAACTTTATCAAAGGCAATAATGATAACAAATTTGCAATTTAAAATAAAATATGATGTGTCGGCTTTTGGAGAGCCTTTTGTAAAGGATGTTGAAGAACAGCAGACACTCTTGTTGAATACTGTCAAAATCCACTTTTATGGAAGATGAAAAGATTGAAGGCCGATAATCATTCTTTATGATATTTTAGATTGAAGACAAGATGTTAACTAACCCCTTTTTATGTACAATCGATATGACCTCTCATCAAAATATCATGTCGGTTGACATGAAATTTTAAAATGTCTATTATTTCACAAATAATTATGAATGTCATTCCAAGTTTGGGACCTTTAGGAGAGCTATGAATTGTAATTTCTTACCAAATTCTCATCTTGTTCACATGATTTCAGATTGTTGGTGTGCAAATACCTGAAGGCCTTTAGAAGTACCTTCTTTGAAATACTCTAACATTAAACCATGGTAGACAATGACATGTACATTGTGTTGGTATTATATTGTTGTAACATTTATTTGCAATAGACCCCAGCCTGAATAATCTTGGGCTCATTCCTCAGTGGATTTCAAATACAATTTAGCAAACTCGACTCTGTTCCCACTCTGATATTTTTTAAGGTAGTATTTTATAAGTAAGAGCTTCAAATTCAATATTGGTTTGATTTTGATCTGAAAATTCAAATTTGTGTTTGGTTTTGAGCTGAAAAAAAAGCAACAACTAATTCTGTTTTTTCCCCAGATGAGTATGAAGCTCTATCTCTGGCAGGGAGCTGTGGAAACGTGTATTGCACCTAAATAAAAATATTTCAAATGTTCTTTTCAACCTTAGTTGTTTTCACTTCTGCATGTTGAAGTGACTTTATTTCAATAATAAATTACACTTACAAACAATAAATATATGGTAATATTTTTGGTGTCAGTCTTCAAAAAACGTAAAATCGTCTCATATTGACTAATGTTTTTCAACATGCGGCAGGCAGCGGCCTCCAGGTCCTGAACATGCCCAGACCAAACCTCACTCCTTTATTTGTTGTGGTTACGGTTGGGAATTAAACAAAAATATGCTGTATAAAGGATTTTGCTTTCTGAATATCTGCCAGTCTAATACATGTTGCAATTTTTACTTGTATTATTTTTACATGGAATATTTGGACACATTATTTGTGTCTATTGCATCTATTTGTGATTTTGTGTGTGATCAAGATTCAAGATAAAGCCTTTTTACCTGGTCTCCATTCACAATTGACACATAAATAAATGTTAAAAAATCAAGATGAAACCGTGATACAACAAACTATGGATACTACTATACATGGTGATCAATATCAGTACCTTAATTTGTTCAGTTGCCTGATGTTAGTTCTTGCAGGTGTTCACAATTTTAGTATATTTTATGAAATTATTTTGAAGCATTGCTTGCTTGTAACCTTAGCAACAGCAGCGTAAATCCCTCCATTGTCTGTAGACATTATTTGATGTTTAGATGTAGTGTGGTTCATGGGCATTTTGTTAAAAATAAGAAGAAAAAACACAAAAAACATAACTGTCCTGTGGTTTGTTTATTTACATTTAGTGTGTATTGAGGGTGTGTATTTGTTTTGATTTGTGTGTGTGTGTGTGTGAGTGAGTGAGTGAATATACTCACTGTCTCCCGCCCTGCCTACGTAATCAACTGTCCAGAGCCCCCATTGGTCAGTAACATGATCACATGATCAGAACATGATTGGCGGGAGTGGACCGCCACTGTTGTCCTTGTGAATAATTCATGAGCAGTGGGAGGGCACATGCAAATGAGCCGGCTGCCAATTGGCTCACTGCCCAGCCTTTTCCACTGGTTGTAAACATGCTGCAGGCAGGGGAGGGCAGCCTCACGCACTGCAATTGATATTGTGCGTTTTCTCGGAGGGGGTGATATAAACACAGAGGTGCTGCCTCCCCGTTGCATAGTGGATCAGTCCATTTACCTAATCAGTGCCCTTGATGCATGGATGACCGTGTTATGACTGCACGCCCTATAGTAGTAGTAGTAGTAATCGGAGGGAGAGGAAGAGAGAGGTTGGATAAAATGGTTCAGTGAATCATGGTGTGTAGTAGTATAGTAGTAACCTGTCATTAGCGTCTGGCTGGCATTTAGCTATCCTGGACTCTCTAGCACCATACATACATGGCACTGTGGATATACATGTAACTATTGACCCCAAACCCAGCTGATCAGCTCTGTGACTGTGTTGTGTTTTCATTCATTCACCAGCCGGGATTTACGGCCACTGATCCCTTCCCACCACCGAACAATCACTGAGGAGTGAGGGAAGCCCGCGAACCGAATATAGTACTACGTCGTCGGCGTGGCCGTGCGTACCCTGGGTCTTTATGCCGCTTGCTTGTTAGCGTAGCGTGGGCGGCATAAATCCAGTTGACGGATTCTTTCTAAGAAGGGAATTTTTACCGTGGGCACTGGAGTCGTACATTTGTAGATTTGTTTTGATTCTCTGTAGTGCTTGTCCCTGCAAGCCATTCAGAAAGTTGCTTCAGACGTCGTTTGAGGCGTACCTCCTGTAGGAATGTTCTTGGAGATAAATGTTCTGTTGCCGACATTAAAAGTACTGGATCGCTTCTGGAAGAATAAAGACCGAGATAAGACGTTTCTCCCGAGTGAGCTTGAGCAGCTGAGATGTTCTATTGGTAAGTTGAGAGAGAAGGAGAGAGAAAGAATGTTGAAGGTGTCAGAAATGCCGGTCAGTTGTAGAGCCGAGTTATACCAAAGAGAGAGACTTTACTTTGAGAATTTCTGTTGGAACATGAAGCTGATTTGTCATAAATACCTGTTTATTCTTGAGAAAGAGTTGCTGCATATATAGCTTTGTAAATAGTCATCATGCTTGAGAGTAATCTGTTTCAATGATATTGTGTGAAGTGTAATTGTTCTAAATATACAATTTATTGAATTTTGTGATAAGTGATAGATGATACTATTGTGATATATAATCCGTACATTGAACATACTTGACAGCATTCAATATATAGTTTTACAGCCGTCTGTACATTGTACTTTGTTAAGTTGCACATGTAAACTACAGTTTGTAATAATAAACTGAAGTGTGTACATAATAAAGGCTTGGTAAAAGAAGGTATGGGCTCTACACATGTGACTTATTGAACTTTGAAGCATAATATATACATTTCCCCTTTTCAAGAAGTATTAGTGAAGTTTTCATGTTCCCACTATTTTTTTTTCCAAATTTGTCTTGATAAAGAATTAACAGTTTGTGTTTTGTATAGTTGCTTTAAAGAAACACGAATTTGAGGATATTAACCCATTGACTACGGGAACCGGATGGGCTGTGTACAAGGTCTATGAGGAT
The DNA here is from genome assembly GCA_037951105.1 of Echinarachnius parma. Taxonomy (NCBI): domain Eukaryota; kingdom Metazoa; phylum Echinodermata; class Echinoidea; order Clypeasteroida; family Echinarachniidae; genus Echinarachnius; species Echinarachnius parma. Next base: position 48,933 of record JBAMJV010010373.1, on the reverse strand, counting down.
TTCAGAATCTCTTAGTGAACAGGTTAACATGGTCCTAAAGACATCCAGCATGGTTTACACTTTAGTGGTTGTCAAGTACAGATCTGATTTGTTTACTAAACAGAAAAATTGGCCCCTGTACAATTTTTGCAAACCTTGGCCAGAAATCAATAGAGATACGTTGTAAAGGTCAAATCTGGGCTCTGGGCCAAATTTCCAAAAAACCTCTGTTGTATCTTTGTTTTGACCATGAAACAACCATTTAGCTTGTTAGTGTTTCGTTACAAAGGAAGGAAATGGTCTGCTCCTATACTGTGGATCAATAATACATTGCATGTCTAATAATAGCTGGCCACGTTTGCTTTATGGTGGTGGCACTGGTGGGTGATTCCCCTTTTGTCCGAGTAGTTATTCTGGGAATAGGTGGCGTGCCTATGGATCTAGTAGTAGTATGAATCCCATACATAAACCACTCTAGCGGTTAGTCAGTTAGAGATGTAGGAAAAGATGGTTGTTGACTTGTGTTTTTAATTATTCAGCACTCTGTGAATTAGATCAAAGCATAATGCATAGTCTAATTTCTTTCATCAATAATATTTCCCCAAATTTGGGACATGGTAGTTGGTGATTCCTCTTTTCTGATTCTGAAATGCTCTACGAATTGTTGTTCTGAGAATTAGTGGCGTGGGCATGGATCTATGAATCCCATTCAATCATTCATACACCACTAGGTCAGCTGTGTATATCTAGGAAATGGGTTTGTGGGTATGTGTTCAAGGGTTATTGACTCGTAGTTCTTCAGTTGTATAATTTCCGGTAGCATATTCATGATCATAGTTAGCAGCCCAGGTGATTCCCCTTTTGTCTAAGTTTTTATTCCGAGAATTGATGTCATGCACCATGGATGTAGGAATATCATAGCATGATTCCCATTCATAAACCTATTGTAGGTTAGCGGCAGTTCTAGGAAAAGTGGATTGTTTTAATTACTACCTACTGCTACCTAGTGAAAAGTACCATGTGTTATTCTATGGACATTCCAATGTAATAATCCAATGGGTTAACACTGTGCATTGAGAGAGAGAGAGAGAGAGGGGGGGGGGGGGGGGGGTATTGAGTCACCGAGTAGTAGGGGGTTGATATGGTTTTTAGGTGAATCTAGCCCTAGCCAGGTCAATGAACAGTAGGGTATTGGCACCTCTTCTGTTATTTTCCAAGTATTGTTGATGTGTCCATTTTATGCATGTTTATGCATCTTATGATGTTTCTGCGAATTAAATTCAAGCACAGATCTTTTTTACTGTCCATTTTTAGAAATTGTGAGTATGTTTGGTTCCCTTTAGATAGAAGTCACAAGGCACAAGAAATGGTTAAAGGTGCACCTGTAAAGTGTTAGATATTGCCCAAAATGACATTTGAGACTTCAATCCTGTACCGAAATCATTGTAAGATATGTCCGAATGATGTGTGAAAGTTTCATTGAAAAAGAACACTGCTTTCCTGGTTAAAAAAGCGAAAATATGCGTCAGCTTTTACAACAGACGTTTATGAGGTTGAAGACCGTTAATTAACGCTTTTGAGCTGAATGATAGATATCGTCATACTATAAAGGGGCATTTAAACAAATCTAACCCTATTTTATTCTTACCATAAGCTAAACAACAGTAAGCTCCAAGTAATTTTTGTGGACTTAGACACTTTACAGGCCTCACTTTAAGCTCAGGAGGAATTCAGATTGTTTATTAAATTTTCCTCAGTCTTAGAAATGATATAAACTTGTTACATGGTAGTTTGGTAGTACTTCATTTAAAGGGAATTCAGACCGGTATATTCGACGCGTGGATCCATATTGCGCACTTTTACGCACGGTACGTAATCCCCATTGGCTCAGTTATAAGTAGCGATCGCAAACTGTCCCAATTCACGAAGGCCCGAATCGCGTTCTGAATATTTGTACTAGTGAGTAGTAGAATCATGGTCGAAAGGAATTCCATTAGAGATGTTTACGAGCGAAACTATTACGTAACACGCTTAACCGCGCCGACTTCACAGCGCCGCTTTTTCATCTTATCAGCGATTGCCTCAGGGCTCAGGTGGCAGCTCGAGCAATTCGCTCGGTATATAGATACCAGCTGTGTGCTGCATGCAATTTCATAAGAAGCACAGCTCTTCGATCGATTCAACACATATCGTGAGTTTACCTCGGGAGATTACGGTGGAGAACGAGTTGGAATTTGCTGACTACCCATTCTAACCCACGCATATATGCCTTTAAACGTGTAGTTTGGTACCCTGTGTTCTCACAAGAAAGAAAATGAAGCATAAAGGTGAACAAATCATATTTGAAAACCATTTATTTTGAGGTGGTATCAGTTTACATGCGGGGTCAGTCAACAGTTGTTATTTTTAAACCTTCTATACAGCAATTCCTAGTATTGTTTGTCTCAAAAATACTTGTTGCATAAACTGATGATTTATGAAAGAAGGGTTTGGTTTGTATTTCCAGTTAAGTACAAAGTTAATTCTGCACACCTGGCTTTAATCCGTTTGGTTAATTATTCTTAACAGTTTCCTCTTCTATTATGCATTTTGTTCCCTTTTCCATTTAATTTTCCAGCTGATTGTTAGAGGTGGTTATAAATCTAAATTAAGAACTTACTAAAATTCCAGGTAAAGAACTCAATATTCACACCCCCCCCCCCCCCCCACCCCCTCCCAAACAAAATTATTAGACTTAATAACAAAAATAGTTTTAATCAATATTAAAATTTAAAAAGTTCACGTAAGTCATGTGCGCATTTAACATCGCTCCACTTCTCACAACCAGCAAATTGTAATGTTTTGAATTCATTGTCACTGTCAGACGTGTCTGCACATGTCTGGCGCACTTCACTTTCCGAAAACAGCTGTTTCGTAAGGTTTTGGTTTCGGGATTGACACTTGAGGTTTGGAGGAGTGAAACCGAGAGATGAATAATGAATGGTGCAGGTACTGTGCACATGTATATATATACACATTTTAGAAAGCTGACAAGGGTAATACCCTTTACTAGAAATATGTATGCATGTGTTACCCAGGGCTAGATTAGATCACCACATAAGCTTCTTATGCACTGTACTTTATTGCCTTATTTGCTGCGAAAAATGTTCGAATGATAAGACGGTATGAGATGCCATACATTGTACAAGTAGCACAGATTCTTGACACGACTAACTAGTTGAAATGTTATTTGAAGTTCCAAGGGCGAGAAAGCGGGTTAGAAATGTTAGGGTCAAGTGCCCATATGATGCACTCCAAAATCTGGATGTAAACATTTGAGTCAGAGAGCTTACACTTTAAAACCCTGATGTACTCTTACATACAACAACAACAGCAAACAACAAAACCTTTGGCCTATATTTCTCATCAGCTGTTTATATAAATGTGCCATATCATACCACTATCATGACTGAACGAGCTGGAGGAAACGCTACTATTGCGCTGCGCAATACCGGTCTAACCAATTAGCGGGCAGGCCGTTTCAATGGCACGTGAATAACAGAGCAGTAGGTGCGTGGTAGCATGGAATATGGACGAGCTTATTGTAAATAGAGCAGCGACGGTGTCATGTGGACTAAGGATGATTTAATACAGTGGCAACAGCGGAGATAGGACTATTGATGACTGGTAGCGGGCTAAGCAACGTGTGTATTTGATGGAGTACCTCTCCAATCGATGTGCGCTCAGCTCGCAATCCTCTGCCCTGATTTCCAATCAAAGCAGCGAGCGAGCGTGCATGGCGAAGGAGATTTGCTCAGGCATGCGCTACTAGACTAGAGCAGTTGCATTGGGGTTTTCCCTCCCCTTATAGATCTAATATAATTGCATACCCAGTGGGCAACTGATGTTTCCAGCAGATATGTTTAGTTAAAAACTAGAAACCAGGGGACAAATTATCTTACTGACTTACTAATAAACACAAAATTGAGGTTATAATTGTTAGCCCACTAGGCTAGGTGCCTACATGTAGGTATAGCAGTGGATTAGTTAGAATTCTGGCAGACCCTCTGGTATTATACCTGATTGTTGTGAAATTAAAGCTTTAGAACTAGCCATTTGTCTAGAAACATAACAAGTTAAACCTGTGAGTGACCCATGAAACATAGGGCAGTATACTCGCCTCTCTGCCATCTTTTTAGTAGTCGGACAGAAATTACCTCAGACTTTCTGCTGCTCCCGTTTCTGTTTTTATTCAGACCTTGAGTTCATTGCCCTAAAAGCCCAAATCAGATTTTTTAACAATGACTATCAGAGTAGTGTAAATGATCTCTGTTTGATTTAGTTTGACTCATAATATGATACAATGGCCAGCTAGCCATTCAGCTCTCTGTGACAATAAAGACTTGTCAATCAAATGAAGATAATTAATACACGTAAGATGACAAAGACTTTATTAGTCATTAGGTAAATACTATATTTAGCAGTGGTACTTGGGATATTGACCTTGTGTACACATGCACTAGTAGTTAGTAGTAAAGCAGGTATCTTTTATTGGGTATATATATTCACACTTTACCATATTCTTAAACTTAGTATATAAATTGTTTTATATTTAATTTGAACCTCTTGTACATCCATGTGTTTGATAGCAATTGCCCCCTGAATAAACTTTTGACAGGGTTCTGAATAAACGTTGTGGTTAGGTCTATAATGTATGATGCCTATGGGTACTTTGGTAAATAGTGCAGTTCGCGGGTCCTTATGATATTTAAGAATAGTATAGTTGTTTCCTTTTGGCTGTAAATGTCAATAATAGTTGTGTGAACTTGTGTCCTTTTGCCTGTAAATGCCAATAATAAAATTGTTTTGATAAATTTAGCATTGCAATCATCACTCCATCCAGCCAGACCTGTTTTTCATCAAGTTCCAGAAGGGGTGGGGGAGAAATAAGAGAGGTCTTGCATGTTTGTACATGAACTTGTTTTTTTCTTCAATGATGTGTCCCCGCCCAATTAACCATATTAAGAGTTGCAGAGCATAATTATCAAAAAAATTGTTTTAGGTCTGAACAAAAAGTGTGGTTTTGCACTTATGATAATAAGTGGCCAGCAAAACTTGTTTTGAAAAACTGGGCTTTGCAGTCATCAGTCTAGCCTGACCTGTTTTTAAGTGTAGAGAAGGGGAAAGAGGTAGATGAGAGGTCTTAACCCGTTGCTTACAGGAACCAGGTGAGCTATGTACAAAGTCTATGGGGATTTCAGAATCTTGAAGGGAACAGGTTATCTGTACATAACTTGTTTTTCACTAGAAGGGTGCAGTCCCCACCCAATTAAATATCTATAGAAATGTAGAGTATAATTATATATTCATGAGCAGATTTAGATTTATGTGTAAAAAATAAATGGATTGTTTGCTTATGATTGTACACGCCTATAAAACTTGTTTTGATAAATTGAGCAGTGCTCATGATCAGTACAGCCGGACATGTTTTTCATCATGATCACAAGTAGGCAGAGAGAGAGAGTGTACATGAACTTGTTTTTCACTTGCAGGGTGCGTCCCCACCAAAACTAAAGCAAGCTCTAAAAGTTTTGGTGGATGGGAACATTTCCTTTATGTCTTGCTCTTCCTCTTTTGTCTTATTAAGTATCTACTTTTTGTGTGTGTGTGTGTGTGCACATCTTGTATTTCTAGTTTGTAATTATATTTTTTGCAGGCAGCTAATAACAAATTTATGGTGAGGAGATTGTTTTCTTGAAACTTACGTTTGATGGATGGAAACACACCCCACCCTTCCTGACTCTCTCTCTCTTCCTTGGCAGCTCAGCTGTGCCTTGTTATGGTGAACTTGAGCTGATTCTGACCACAAAGCCCAGACAATGAAATGATTAACAATAACTCGGAGGAGGAAAAAAACATCAAATTAACTCATAACCGCAAATCCTTGCCTGGTGTTTTTCAGTTTCACCATTTGAATATATATATTTCTCCCCTTGCCATTTATTTTCCATTCATCTTGTTCATTTGAATAAAAGGGATCATGAATCAAGTGTTTTTGAAGCAGTCTGTTATTAAAAACAAAGTGATATATATTTACTTGCCGCAAAGAAATCGAAAGAGTGCAAATGCCCCCTTGAATTATCCAATTACAGAATAATTGACTATTGTTGGAAGAAAATGAATTCAATTTTGAGGAGGGGTGACCACAAAAGTTCAAAGTTACATGTTGGATCATGTTTCAGCTTTTACTCACTGGTCCTTTAGTTCTGTTTTGTATATTTTATACAATAATGGGGAACTTTATATAAAAGTCTTATTTCTTATGTATCTTGAAACCATACATGAATGATTTTAACCCATTGAGAGCTGACAGTATTGTTTTGTATAGTGTGCATTCTCCATAGACATCGGCCCAAGTCTTTTCAGAACTACTTTGCGAAAATGTCTAAATAGATTGCAAAATGTGATTTGATGCAAGTTTGTATAAATTCTAGCCTGAAAAAGTAGAACCCAAATTGAATAAATCTAATATTTTGACTGAACTATGCCTAGCCTGTCACTCATATTTCTTGAAGAGGGCTACCTGCTGACTGTGACACCTCCCGCAGTTTGCCTGGGGTCGTGTCAAGTCTGTTGTACACCAGCTTTAAAAAGTACAACCCTAAAATAGAACCATTTATTTTGGCGGGAAAACATCTACTACAGTGTAGGTTAGAACTAAATTGACAACTGTTATGTTGAAAATGTGGTGTTTTGACAAACAGAGAGGGACATTTATTTTGAAGGAGAAAATCTAAGGGAAATTGAGACCAGCCAAAGCCTAAAATAGAACCATTTATTTCAGCGGGGACAAAAGCGACATGTAGGTTAGAACTAAATTGACAACTATTATGGTAGAACTTGGGAAAGTGCTGTTTTAACAAACAAATATAAAGGAAATGGTACATTTCCTTTGGAGAGGTAAAATTACATCGGACACTGGGATATTTGGAAGAGTGATGTGTTTGTTATATCATTGAATTAATAATGGAAGATGATCATGTTTGTCAATTGTCATAGTTGTGACTGAAATAAGAGATTAGCATTTAATTCTGCCATCAGTCCATGCTCCAACATGAGAAGTATGACTGCAGTATACTTTGATAGGTTTGAATAGGACTAAAACATATTGGAATAATATAAAATCAGCAGAAATTATGTGTATGTATGTAAATGATTTTAGATCACAGTCATGAAGCATCACCCTAAGCCTAATATGTTTTTTTCCTTTTTGATAAATAAGCGTTGCCAGATAATGCGTTTAATGTTTGTGTTCAAGGTGACTTTCAGTTGAATACCCTCCAAATTATATCTAAATGCTCCTTACTTTCAACTGTTTAGTTTATATTTAATTATGTAAACGTACTTACAACTTTTAATAGATATTCAGCATATTGCATTTCACAACGATATTATATTTCTTATCAATTGCCAAATTTCTGATGCAATCTGCCTGCTCAGCACTGAATCGGGCTTACAGTATGCTATATAGTCACGCGATTTTAAATGAGCTAATTTTTTACGACAGTTCATATTTCAATGTATCATGACGTCCTTACCTACTAGGGATGAATTAGTTTTGGTCTAATACACTCATTCTCCATAGGCACCAGCCTGAGATAGATCATGATCAGCTTTTAAAGGGTTAATTGTTCTTTGAAGTTGAGGCGCCCATATATGATTATGAAACAGTGTAAGATGATACTGCATGTCATCGTTTACAAAAAGGGCACTCTCTATTGTTGTTAGGCAGTCAGAATCGGAACATGCTTTTTTGCGCTGGTGTTGCTATCGGTATCGTGGAAACGTGTACATCTGTGGGCCCCATGTTATTGTTGTGACCCAGTTATGGGGGGGGGGGGAGGACAGTAGCGTCTTTTCGCTCTGCGACGGGAGTGCGGCTACGGGGGATTTAAATTAGCTTTGATCGTCCCCGTACTCTGGCTACCGTCGCGATCTATTTGCAGTTTCGCAATTCTGAATACGCGGGAGTTTCACTCGTTCCATTTATCATGCATGTTGTACTATAAGCATACGGTATAGGCAGTACAAATCACAACATACTGTGCATGCAGCGCGTGTGTACGAATCAGTGCATGAAACACGTGAGGCAGCGAGCCTCGCCGTCCAAGCGCTCTGATTGGCTGATCACGTACCCGCGTAGCGGCTCTACGACCGACGTTAATTCGGCGAACTACCGTCCTAGGTTTGGCCGCTACGGGGAAATTTTCGCTCTGAGTGCGACCCCCCGCTAAGATTAGCGTTGTAGCCATAGTCCCGTCGCCGAGCGAAAAGACGCTATTGTTTATTGTAGGGTAGGGTTCACTTTCACTTGGGCGTATGATTGGCAGATGAATTGGATCAGTTTGTGTTTCACAACTCTCCTTTTTTGTGTACATGACTTACTTGGGTTTGCATTGCTTTAGAAGCGTTTTGCTTTTGTTACGTTTTCTTCCTTTACGGGAGAAGGATGATTGGGTGTCGCGGAACATGTTTTTGTTTGAGAATTATCCGAGTCAAGAGTTTAATGGAACAAAGAGAATCATGTTCCCCTCATGTTAACATTAATAACAACCACAGGGATTGGGGGGGTATTAAAGGTGCACCTCACACCTGTAAAGTGTCAGATATTGCCCAAAATGACATTTGAGACTTCAATCCTGTACCAAAATCATTGTAAGATATGTCCGAATGATGTGTGAAAGTTTCATTGAAAAAGAACACTGCTTTCCTGGTTAAAAAGGCAAAAATATGCGTCAGCTTTTACATACTAAAGGGGCATTTGAAAAAATCGAACCCTATTTTATTCTTCTCTTACCATAAGCTAAACAACACGGTAGAAGAGAAACGAGGAAGCTCCAAGTAATTTTCGTGGAGTTAGACACTTTACAGGCATCCCTTTAATGCAAGGTTCAAGCACAAACTAGCCTACATGTGTATCTTGAGGCATTTGGGTTAGCAGCTTACCAAATACTATTATGATTTCTTCTTGTGGGAGATGCGAGGATGAATTACAGAGAACAATAAGGCAGCAAACATTTTAAACTTTTCTTTTTTTCTTTTCTTGTACTGCAATCTAGATCAGGAGTGAATTTAACTCTATAAAATGACACTAACATAATAAACCCGATACATAATATCCCTTAATTCTTATGATAAACATTGTGTATTTCCAATTGTTTAATTAAAGGCCCAGTGCATCTCTATTTGGGCAGGTCTTTAAATTGAAATACACTACAGTTCATCCTTAGTTCAGTTAGGGTCAGTCGGCCATCACAACATCACAGTCTGGGAGCTGGGACTCTTGATGGGATTCCCAGTTCCCACACCATACAAGCAGTAAGCAGGCCCAAGACTTGTTGATATCAGTCCTACCAAACAAAATAGTTGGACCAGGACCCAGTTTCACAAAAATGTTCCAGTTGTCATGAATGTCCAATTATTGTAAATTCAATGTCTACATCCAATTAGCATGGAGCATTGTAGCTGTTGCCGTAATAGTTCCAATAATTTGACATTGACAACAATTGGTAAAAGTTTGATGAAATGGGCCCAGGAGTAGGAAGAAGGCTTTGCTTTTCTTGGCAGAGTGCCAAGTGTGTGTCCTCAAATTAACTTTGGTTTGGGGTGAAATGAAGTCTGGAGGAAGCTGTGGCTTTGAGTACTAGTTTCCTTTCTATCTACTTTTATTTTGGGAAAATATGATTTATTAGTTTTGTTTTGTTATTATTTCACTAGTACTGTCTCTATCCCTTGTGGGTATTCAATGTAAGCTACATGCAAAAGTTGAATCATTAGAAGATATTAGATTGAAAAGGTGACTTTTTAGTGCGCTATTTTTAAAATCTGTTGTCTGTTGAATTTGATAGGGCACACAGATCCCAAGTAGGGGGTCTTTCCAGCGTACTCTTCAGTAGGTCAACCTGATTCATTTAACTCACCGTCAATTATAAAGCGGTATTAAAGATATTCCTTTCAAAATGGAGTGTGGCCTTCAGTTTGATGGATCTGTTGTTAGCTTATGAAATGATGATTGCTATTAATATGTCCTTTAATTTGCTGATTGGCTCTATAGCTAAGGATGATGGCTCTTTTTGTGAGATATGCTTTTGCTGTGGTATGGCCTTTAATTGGCTGATCGCTAGTTTAGTTCGGTCACGAAACAATGATGGCTCGTGCCCAACATGGACAAGTCTGGACTTGCTTGCAATATCTCAACTTCAAGGCTAAAACCATGAAGTGGGATAAAAAAAAAAACTGTTTGCGTCATTAGCCAGCATCCACTATCCATGGTTTGTGTACATTGGTTGCGTTTGACGCTCTTTCTACTTCCATATCATTAAAGTGCATTCATTCTTTGACCATGTAATGTGCGTGTGGTAATGAAAGTGTTATATGGCACTATTGATCAGTCCTATCCGGAATCATATGGATGTGTACATAGAATGCATTTAACTCTTGTGGTATCAAGATATGAAATGATGCTTGACTTTGTGCACACACAGTGTGCCTTTCTGGTGTTACGAGGCTTAATGGAGCTATTCAGATCCATCGAGGTGCCAAACTAGAAACGTTTTGGACAAAGGCCTTATGCAAGCAGGTGCCATATCTGCTAGTCAGCTGATCATTTATTCCCCTCTTGGGTATACACTCAGCTGTGACTGTGATGAAATAATAAGCTATACAAGTATCATTTCAGCTATAAATAAAGAAACAAATTGTATTTTTCTTTTGTATTTCTTTGAGGTGGAAGTTGCTTGAATATGTCAGTAATCTTAAGTTCAAGTTTGGAGTGAAACGTTGTCACAAGTGTGCGATTCGCATTATGCAATGACAATGAAGATGCGCAGCTATAGTAGGAAGAGAGGGAGTGGAGGCTGATGATGAAGTTGTTTTGGTGGAGGGGGGATGATCTTTTGATAGGGTGATGACAGAAGTCTTGGAGTTTTGCTGCATGTAAGCATTGTGCCTGCGTCCAACACGCAATCTAGACCAGGTCAATAACACAGTTGCCAATACATATAGCTGCCTTGAATTATCTGTAGGCGAAGGCAAGTCAAACAGAAGTCAGTTAACTTCCAAGGAAACAACATGCTGCGATGTAAACAGACTACAAGGAAGAATCCAGTTAATTAATACCTTTCAAGTCGTTATGGCATTACACTATTGACAGCTAGTAGTAGTTCTCGTCCCTCTCGTTTTCTGTGTCGTATGTTTTTCACTGGATAAGTTGTTGATTAAACTTCAAACTCATCCTTTCTGTAATCTCTCTTCTCATTGGACGTGGAACATCTTGATACTGCCATATTCAATTTATACCTCCATGAAGCTGGATGTGTTTTTTTTTCATCAACAGACCATCAATTTTGACAATCTAGATTTTCTATTTTAATTTTGCTTCTCCGTTATATTTGCTTTCATTGGACATATATTTGTTGCTGCGTCATAAGTGAACTTCAAATTCTTATGGGTGAGCACATTGACTGGAATTGACCAAGCTTTTAGTACGTAACTTCTCTAAATAGTTTTGTAACACCACATCTCTGTGTATATTACTGTGTATGTTGTTATCTTCTCATTGTCATTTCCCCCTCGTGGACAGGTATTGATTAAGGACTGAATCATGAGTGACTTGAAACTGGAGTGAATTAGTGTATTTCCTCATCCTTTAATTATATAGCTCGCTTTAGTGCTATGATTCTGTGGCTTAGAATACAATTTCTTGCAAAAACTAATGACTCCAATGTTTTTTCTCTCCCGTTTCAATTTCTTTCTTGGACAGAACTGTGCTGTATTATGAGTGAAGTTGAAATCCATGTTATAAGCACCCCGCAGTGTGGCATAGACAGTGTGGCGGTGTCCGTGTGCGGTTTGGGAGAAGGCGACTCTCCTTGCAGGAAGGTCGTCGTCGATGTAAGCCCCAGTAGTGCGCCCTCTACCAGCACCGTGAAGCCAGGCGCCAGCATGCAGAAAGACGAGGCGCGACTGCAGATGGAGGAGGAGCTCGCAGACGACGGTTTGGACGAAGAGATAGACGAAATTGACGTATTCCCAAAGCACCTTCCGCCTATGTTCCCAAGCGGATCGAGACCGGAAACGCCCGTGACCATTTCGACGGGGACGGGAACGTCGCCGCCCATCCCCATCCCCCTCTCCATCCCGTCCTCCTTTAGCACCCTAGGGGGAGGGCCACCGGGGTCAGGGAGCCTGGTTGGCACGCCGACGAGAAGCTTCTCGTTCAACTACCTGTACCGCCTCGCGTCTCCGTCTCCGGAAAATGTCTCGCCGCTCTCGTCAGGTTACGGATCGGCGCCACGCTTCTTCTCCAGCACGTCGACGCAGACGCCACCACTGTCTCCCGTCCTCATGGAGACACAGATCCGACTGCGACTCTTCAACAGTCCCACGAGTTCGTCATCGTCACCTAATGAGCAGAGTCGGTGTAGGGGCCAGCGATTAACGCAAGGTGAGTTTTGTCCTTTAACAAATTTTATAACACCATTTTTATTATTCATCTGAGCCACCTTTTTAGTCCCTGTAAATGATATCTATAATGTTACTTTTGCATCTAGATGAAGAAATTTTCCTGAGGAATTTTGGCTGGGCAAGTTGCAAAGTGAATGGAGTATACCTGGTATCCCCTCCCTGTATGCTAGACCAGAAATAAAGTTTAGCCACATATAATAACTATTGGTTTAATAAGGTTAAAAGAAATGGTTTTACTTTTGAACTTAACTTTTCCTGGGTTAATTTTTCAGAATATTATCATAAAGATTTCTATAGCTGAGAGTTAATGGTAGTTAGCTTATTGGGAGAGCATCATATCAAGCTATTTTTAGATAACCTACCAGTATCATAACTTTATAATGTATTATTTACATTCTCTAATATGGCATCAGATTTCATGGAACAGACTGCCTGGAAGCACTGGCTATTGACCTGTTTCTTATGAGAAGCAACATTTTTAGTAAACATCTTTTGAAATGATATTGATTATAGGAATCATTAATTAACATTGAATATAGCTACATTGCATTTAATTTACATGCAGGGAGTTCAACATAGTGACCTACATCTAAGTTGTATCTCCCCTCATATATATTCATTTCTACTTGGCACTGCCATAGCATAGGAGTGATCCAAAATAAAATTTGATCACGTTTTTATGAAATGATGGGATATCATGTTTCCTTTTCTTACAAATAACTGTTTGTTCATATTGAATATACCGATTCTCAACCATATCATATTTTGATTTAAGTAAATAATATTCATACATGACTAAACCGTGACTGATAATGGCTTGCAATGGTTTGCATTGCATAAGGGTAATCATAAACCGTGTACACCGAACATGGCACATATTGTATACGCTATACATCTAAAAAAAAAAATTATGTGGCCCAGATGGGCAAGTAAGAACCAGATTTTTCAAATGTTAATGGCCCAAAACCAGAATTTGGTGGCCCCAAACAAAGAAAAATATTAGTTATTGATGTTTATGATGTTTATTTGGTTGCAATTAGAATTTAGTATTAATGACATTTTGGTGGCCCAAAGCTAATTTTAGTAGCCCTGGGCCATCGGGCCTGAACCATTTTCGAGCCTTGCATGCCTGGGAATGCAACAACAATGCTCATCATAAATACTCTTTGTTGAAGGAAATGCGGTATAAATAATGAAACTAATAATAATAACATGTACACATGTATCCAACATGTTCATTAGTTCACTTCATGTACTGTACATGCATTGCAGGAAGTAGGTCACTTTCAAAAGGTCGTCGGGGAAGCCTAGCTTGTCACATATGTTTATTAGCTCAACTCCTTTTGTTGCCCTGCTCAAAGAATTGGCAGCTAAGCCAAGCTGATTGGCCGACCAATTATTGTTCATTATATATTAAACTGTAGTTGTTGTTTTTTCTGTTTCTTGTATGACTTTATTTAGGTACAAATATTGGCACTGAGCCAAGTCAGTTTTGCCCAGAGATAAGAAGAGAAACTAATTCCCTTTTAAGATTAAATCTAAACAAGATAAGTGAAGATTTATTATCTTTTATTGTATTTTGATTGTTTTTAAAACAAACACACCCACGTTGAGAGTAGGTTTTTATTGTTTGCGGTTGTATTTCTGCTGATACATTCATTTTGTCCAGAGAATAACCATGCAAACTGCCTGATATCTATAATATAGACAAATTAAAAATTTGTAAGAAAAGAGAGAAAAGGATATAACAGGAGTCATATTTTTATTGGACAACTGAAATGTCCTAAAGAAATGTGACATTGTGACAAATTATGGTCAGGATGCATCATTTATTCATGAACAATAAATTTGAAGAATTATTTTATGCTGTAACCGATCATCAGATCGGCATGCCGATCACGATCCGATCATACATGATCGGACCGTTTTTGCCGATTTCCGATCATGCAGAAAAAATCGGAAGATCGGATCAGCAAAAAAAAAAAAAAAAAAAAAAAAAAACTTTTTTTTTTCTTTGGAAAATGATCCCAAAAAACATATTCTGGGAATATAAATGAATACCAAAGCAACATATATCCATATGAATAAGCCCAAGGTAATCTTGTATGGGTATGCTTTCATTTAAAACTGATTAACTCTCCTTTTACAAAATTCTTGCGCCGATTCTGAGCTTGGTCCCATGTGATTGTGAAAGGTTACGCAAAATTAATCACATGGGACTAAGCTCAAAATCGGCGTGAGTAATTTTGTAAAAGAAGAGGTAATCAGTTTGAAATACAAGCATACCCGTACAAGATTACCTTGGGCTTACTAATATGGATATATGTTGCTTCGGTATTCATTTATATTCCCAAAATGTGTTTTTTGGGGATCATTTTTCCAAAGAAAAAAAAACGATTTTTTTTTTTTTTTTTTTTTTTTTTTTTTTTTTTTTTTTTTTTTTCTTTTTGCCGATCATCCGATCCCGATCATCGATCCGATTTCGAAGATCGATAAAATTTTGCCGATCCGATCAAACGATCCGATCATCAAGGTCAGTTACAGCACTACAAATACCCTTCCCCATACCTGCCGATAAAGTTATGGATTACATCATTTGCTAATTTCCACCCACTTGCACAGATGGCCAAAAATATAATTACCTGTATGCACATCTTAGTCAGATGTTTGGAATTCCTGACATACCAATAAGTGGCATTACATCATTTATATTTGAGTGAAATTAACAAGTGGGCACTAAAATTCCTGGGCAACTTGTAATGCTAAATAATTACAAGCCTCTGATGACAAACAAGGATTGGAATGTGAACAAGACAATGAGCTTGCAAGCCAAGTGATCAATTCATACCTGTTTGAGTTTGATATTGATGATGATATTTTGGATTATATTGATTCTCACAAATTGATAGAGCGAGGGTGATTAGCTATTTGGCAGTGACAGGCTTTGTGAGGTATGCGTACATGGCCGCACCCTAATCTGCCAGTGTAACGCTCTTTTGTATTCAGTAGCCAATTAAACTGATCACCGCTTCGCATTGCAAGGGTGACTCGCATCGCATCGATGATCAAGCCAATCAATATTACATGACAGCATTTGACCAATCAGCCTGTTCTTTTTTCGCCAGTAGAGGGAGCACACATTATTACTAATTCTTTTATTTATTCATTTATTTATTTATTTATTTATGTATCCATGTACAACGTGATGATGATGCTGAAGTAATAATGGCTAAAAGTAGAATGATTTCCAACCATGCATGCACATTTTGTTGGTAGTGTTTAAATGCTTGTGTGTAAGGGAAGGTCATTTCTGCTTATTAGTTTAATAGCGATCTTGTTCGAGACAATACAGAGCTTGAGTCTCAAGGCCTTTATATGTGTTACTTTTCCTTCAAAGTTTGTGTGTGCATTGTTTTGCATGGGGAGTTTAATCCATAGCTTAATCCTGTTTCAAGGTAGCCATGATTAAATAGAAGGGGCGCCTGATCAATTAAGTTCTTCGGTTTGAAGGACGCATGTCAGTGTAATATCTATCTCATTGAGCTGATGAAATCGCTCATCAAGTAGGAGTGATCGAAAGTGGGATATAATATTACAAAAACTATACATGCAAAAAGTACAAAATACCCACATTCCCAATTTGTTATTTTGATAGAGGAAAGTAGTATGCACACTAAACTTGGTGCTTCCCCATTTGTGAAACTCGACTTACTCTAAGCACTATTTCTAGGAGGATATAAATGATTGGTTGCTTGAAGTATTGTGACTTGAAGAACTGTTGGGGTGTCAGTAGGTTAATTGCAATTCCCAGGGACCAATAAGTTGCATCAGATTTATCCAGATGGTGCAATAACCCTCTGTTATTTTCTTCCTGGAGTGTAGATAATCAACCATTTCTATGGCAATTCAACTTTGCGGTTGGTTTCTAACTCCCTTCTTTGTTTGTATATAATTGAATCATTGAAATGTATCAAAACAGCAAATTGAACAAGTGAAATTGTGATAAAATGATGAGTTTTGGGGGGTGATGTTGGATCATAAAGATTGTGAAATCCTTGAGCTTTTCAATTATAAAGAAATCCCCAGTCCTTTATTCTCTTTTTCTAAACTTTATTACGAAGCATTTTAGTCTATTCATTGCAGCTCCCTTCTCAAAATCATTGTATGCTAATGAGCTGGTATAATGGTCTTTCTATCAATCTTTTTCAATAATTCTCTCTGCAGCTCTCTCTCCCTCTCTGTCTCCCTTTTCTCATTCTTTCTTTCTTACCCTTTGTTTTTTTCTCTCTGCCACTCTTCCATCTTTCCTTCCCCCAGGCCCTTTTTAATTTTTGTTTAAATGTCAACCCTTCCTCCCTCCCCCCCTCCCCCTTCTCTTCCCCCTCCCCCTTCTCCTTCTCTTCCCCCTCCCCCTTCTCTTCCCCCTTCTCTCTTCTTTTTGCCCCTACCCCTCTCCCCCTCTTTCCCTCATTCTCATGATTTCCTTTCTATCCCTTCTCTATCTCCCTCCCCCTTTCTATCTAGCTCTCTCTCCCCCTCTCTATCATTATCTCCCTTTTTTCCTCTCTTTCTTTTTCTCTTTCTGTACCTTTTTTATATATGTTCTTTGTGTACATGTAAACAAACAAGTGTAGGGTTGGATATGCAAGAACGAGCAGGAACGAAAATAGGCTTCCCTGATACAGTTTTGCTACGCTACATGTAGACTGCTATATCTATCAGGGTTGATATTGTAACGAGATAAAAATAGAGACTATAATCAAATTCTATCTGACTCGTTTGATAGCTTATGTTTGACAACAGACCAATAATAAACAGATTTTGGACATTGAACTTTATTCTGTGCTATAGAATTACTGTTTGTTTATTACCATAACACCTTTAGTGCCTTGAGTAAGTTTTTAGAGAAGTGCACTTTAATACCAAAGTATTTATGTTATCATAATAAACAATTGGGTGGTGTAAAACCAGTCCTGGATTCCAAGACTAGCCTGGAGTTATTGATTGACACTAAGGAGTGATTACATGTCAACTCAGGTAAAGGCATCCTTGCCCGAGATGTGATGGCATCTTGCCAATTAAGGTAGAAGCTAGGAAGTGGTATCAACTATCTCTGGTTTAAAAAAAAAACAATGTTTAGGTGTGTTGCAATATCTCTTAGTTGATAATTATATCTCTCATTTTAAAAATATCCTTTGTTGTCATGGGGCAGCTATGTATATTTACTTGTTCACATAAGTAACAATATCCAGAAATACATCATGTACTCCATGCATGGGGCTAGGGGTTTGTTTACCTAGTCATCTCAAAGTCAAAGCTTTGTTGGGGAGGGGGAGGGGGGATTGCACTGTATGTATGCAAGGGGGTAGGGGGCATGCCCAGACATGTTATTGTCAGGACAAATGGTCCAGGTAGCTGTAACTGTATAAATTAAACACTGCCCCCTGATTGGCCTATCGCTTGTATCTTCCAAGGCCCCTTATGAAAATGATGTATGAGGGAATCCCCTTGGTGCCCTTGTGATGACCTAATAATAAGCCCCTCTCAATGTAATAAAGAAAAACAAAACAACAAAGAGTATCAAGGTAATAAAGGAAAAACTAAACACGCTGGAACTCTTTGTTATGATACAGCACCAGAACCAAAACAAAGTTGGGTCGCCCAAGTCAGCGTGAGTCATAATGAAGTTGGAAGCTGCGAAGGCTGGATGTCTGTGCCAAGCTGATAGAGATTTGTGTCGATGCACTTGACTTGCAGTTCGTCATACTTTTATTTTCTGGACTTGCTTGCTCTTTCAAGTTTGATTTTTGTTTTCTTCATGTGAGGAGCTTTTTGCAAATGAGTGGAAATTTGTTAGACTTCTTGCTTCCTTCTAACCATTCTTTCTTTTAAATACATCGTATTCTGGCTGCTCAGCGATGTTTTGGTGATGCGCTTCTCTGAAAATGAAAGGAAACATTTCTGCAGTGACTTTGCTGGTGTCAACTATCAAGGCAGTGATCTTTTCGTCTTGGAATTTGTTTTGATGCATTTCGTGAGAAGCTAGAACAATTACCAGAGACTCGGAGAGTGTTCTGGCTTATGTGGAACTTGTCTGTGTGATGCATCTTCTCATCAGAGACAATAAGAGATTAGAAATCGGTCTGCTCATCTTTGAGAAGTAGTTTTGTTTTGTGTGTGATGTGCGGAATGAGGAGAAGAAACACCTATTGTAGTTTAGGATTGGGAGAGGTACTCGCACACGCACCCGGGATGCCTTCAGAGGCGAGTCATCGCACCCCATTGGGCGTGCTCCTCCAGCAAGGTGGGTTCTATTCATTATTAGTCATTGTTTGTTCTCTCCGCTGGCTCCCTCGCTCTCTCTCCTGATTGTTCACTGGACGTATGTATTATTACTCAATAGGTGATTATATATTGTCTAAGCTTGTTCGCTCTTGCTTGCTCGCTCGCTTGTTCAGTGGACCTATAATTCAATAGGTCCATATTATATGTTCCTTTTCTCGCATATACATAGGTAGTGGGGCCAGTCACTGGTTTATTTTTGTGGAGTGAGTAAAATCAATTCTACGCAGTCCGCTGGTCCAAAGATCAATCGCCCGTTTGTAAAAACCACGTTGCGGGGACATTCTTGTCTCATTCATAATCGAAGCTCTGAGTGGGCGAACAGCTTTACTTGTTTAATCCGTTCCAGTACTACATGTATTTGCCGAGACCGAGGGGAAAGAATTTGCTTTAGTTATTAGTTTGCTACATGATCGCAACGAGAGAAGTACACGCTTGTGAGCACAAAATGAGGTGTTCGTTATCCTTTACGTCTGGTTTATCTATCGCAGGCAACAGTATGGAGTCTAAGTCGGCATTTCTTGCGGCCAGAATGGAGGCCAAAGCCAGGACAAGAAGTAGGTTGATTCATACTTTGTGTGGAACTTAGGTTATTTATTGCATTTGTGTCAACTGTGTTGTATTGTACATAGGAATGTAATTGCACTTTGTTTTGCTGCTCAAATCTGTACTTTGTAATTTACCCATTTACAATTTGTTTGTCTAGCTTAGGTTCAACTTCAATTCAAGGCTTGATGTGACAGACTACAGTTTGCAGATAAAAACATAATGGAAAACAGTTTCTAAAAAAACTATGCTAAATAGTCGCTTTTTAAAATTGTTTTCCCCACTGCAGAATCGAGAGGAAGAGGAAGATTCTTCTCCGAAGGCCACGACGCGAGTGACCAACCGACCCCGGGTTCCGAACCCGACAACCCTGCGAATGCGGAGCCGCTTCCCGATGTCATAGCATTCCGAAGAGACCGTGCCAACTCCGCCCCTGCGAGGCCCGTCCGGCCTGAGATCATGGCTGGCCGCGAGCTGCGACGCATCGGCGACGAATTCGTGTCGCTCTTTGAGGACCAAAGAGTAAGTGTCTTGATCTACATATCTTTTTTTAAATTTGTGGACATGCGATATATTGAATTGAATGAAACAACAATGCAAGATATTTTTTCGCAAAATCATTTTCAATAAAAGAAATATCATCCGAGTGAAATACATCACACACATGCTCTAAAATCAGATATGTTTGCAAAGTTCTCTCGAGTCTAAACGTAGATGTTAAAAGAAAACAAAGAACATAAAGTAAACAGTATAAAATTATGGTCATTGAAATTGGCTGAATGATTCATGATCTTCAATAGATGATTATCTGTTCGTTCCCCGTTTTCTATTTCTGTCTCTCTCTTGTTAATCTATTTCTGGTACTGGTAGATACAACCTTTGTATGTATAGTTTTGAAAATGGTACAGTTATATGACAAACATCTATTGTATGGAGAACAACATCATACTCCTTTGGGCAGGATTTAATCTTTGCATGGGGTAGACACTATTGTTCCATGCACATGTAGTTTTCATTGTTGGGGGAGAATAATAATCTTTTCAATTTCATTTCTGCTATAAATGGGTGGTGGGAACGTTGATTTGTTTACCAAGATTTATTTGTGTGACGACTGTGGAATAAATAGTCCATGATCAATGAGCAAATGAAAGAAGTCATCTGGAAGAGCGATCATATTGATGAACTAGAAAATATAAATGTGTTATTTGCATGTGATTGCTTCTTCTTCAAATGTTTATAAACAGTAAAGTAGTCATAGCAACTGGTTTCTGTGGAGTGATAGCTAGAGAATACTCTTCAATCTTCAATCATTTAGATCCTGCATGAATTCATAATGAAACTAATGATAAAAGAGCATCAACCCATCAAGAACTGTGACCTAATTATCGCCTTCAGGTGGTAAATAGGTCATTAAACTGATCTGATCATTAATCAAAATTGGATCATCCTGATAATTAAAGTAATAATTATAAAGCGCAAAAAATAATTTTGTTCTCCCACTTCTTGTCATCCCTGTGCAGAGTTTACGGAGAGCCGCACCCAACCGCCGCTCGTTCATACGGCGGTTTCTCGACAGCTTGTCGGAAAATATGACGACTCCAGAACCTTCAACTGGTAAAACGAGTCCCCGCCTGAGGGATGGGAGCTCCGTGTAGCCTCAACGAAGTGCCAGACAAAATGAGACCGGAAAGAAAATTATCAATCGGTGAAACCGGACTGGACATGTTGATAAGACGGTGCAGCGATGAGAGGGAGGGGAAAAAATAGTGCGAAATGCGCAGAACGTTTTACCATGAAACAGTGGGAGCGGAGCGCAAGGAACATTATAATCTACAGAAATAGCGTGATCATGCGGAAAGTTCTTGCAGGATGCGAATCCCTCTTCACTGCTTGCTGATAAACCGTCGTCGACTGCATTCCTGTGGGAGAGTGTGTGTGAGGCCATGCCGTCTTGAAAACTTGTGAAAAGCGTAACGAACTCCAGCCTCTTTTTTATTTTGTTTTTTGTCGCATGGAGCTCTTGTTTTTTTGTAAGAAAAAGCAGCAGATGTTTTTAAAAGACGAATCGAGCTATATATATATATATATATATATATACATGAATATGTACTGCAAATGAAGGTGTGTTAAAGACTTCAACTGACTCTAGAGTGGAGACAGAAAATTGCATGGATTGTTGAAGGAAAAGGAATGACTTTGGAAGATGTGACGATGGCAATGTGAAGCAGCAACTTGTGGAAAGAAAAGCGCAGAGATGCAAACATCACTGAAGAAGCAGTTATAAATTGTGCTCTTTTTAAGAGTTCAAGCTTATTGGTATTGCTTGTTTTAATAGTGAAATTGGTTTCAGCTATTAAAGCTTCTGGTCTTTAGAAGATTAAAATGTTTGTGGAAGCTTTGTATTCTTCTGACTTGATGAAGGAAAAATACTTGCAGCATGAGCTGAAATACCGGAATGGGTAGAGGAATGCGGAATTAATTTGTTAAAGGACGAAAGGGACAGTCATTGGAAGAAATCTCTAAAATACTGGCAGAAGGTTTTTTTAATAGGAAAGAGAAAAGAGAAAATTTGTTGAAGTTTATTAAGTCTTCCATTGTCAAAATGTTGCCCTGGTACTACATACAGTATGTATATGAAAGTACAGGTTTTATACAGAGTGCAAAAGAGCTTTTCTAGTACCTGTGTACATGTCAAATGCTCTCAAAACGGTGTAAAATGCTTTTCAAGCAAGATGTGTGTTAGGGCAGGGATGTTCACAAATAAAAGAACCGTTTGGGGAAATTTCCTCAAAAAAGGAGGCATAATGGTTTCATAGTTGATGTTACAGATAGATACTGGATTAAAGAAGGATGTACATGAACCTCAAAGAAGAAAACGCATGGGGTTACAATAAATAGGCGTCGCTACGTCTAAAATAATATGACTTAGATACATTTTTGAACATTTCTTTATTTCAGAATTTTGCATTTACTCAAGTTTATCTTTTACAACAACTTAGTGCAACTCGTTTAATGAATGATTGCAATATTATGAGGGAGAATAATCTCTTTTCTACAGTGTGAATATTTTGTTTAAATAATTTGTGGGATTACAATTTATTTTTCAGATCAATATACTGGTGACAAGCTAGATATATATATACATATCAAGTGCTGAACTGAATTGGCTCGAATTCAAAATCATAACCAGGAAAATCTTGTTCATATTTTGGGCTGAATTTTTGGTTTCTTTTACAAAATAACCCTTTACCAGATCAATCACTGTGTGTGTGTTTGAAACAAATTATTGACAAATACACACAAATGTATTTTTCATTTTTAAGATGTCCAATTTTTTTTGGCAATTTATTTGCCAAATGTTTATTATTTTGAAATCAAATCAAATATTTGAAATGAAATGCTGCTGCATTTTGTATGGTTTTGTAAATTTGTTCACAAATTCAGTTATGCATTTTTTGTTATTGTCAATTCTTTATATTGTTTTATTTTTCTTTAAAAACTTGCCATGTATCATATAATGAGAAATTCTCTCCTGCAATAAGGGAACATCTGTAAGAATTTGAAGCTTGGAATCAGTGTGTGATTGATGGGGTACTGTTTCAATTAGGGTATCTGAATACAATCTGGATTGTTGTAATAGCTATTTGAATAGTGACACCGTTTTCTGATGATTGAATACTTAAAACAATGAAAGTAAGTGCGCTTTGGCTTCATCTGGTACCCATACTTAAAATGTAACAACTGACATTATGCCGTGAAGCATTTAATATCCATCCATTTTGATGATTTTGATGAAATGGCCACAAGTAAACTTTCTTTTACTCGTGCGATCAAGTATTAAACATCGTCCATTTTTCATTACATGGCCACAAGTAGATTTTTTCCTATAATAATAATTGCCATTAGATCTTGCTAAAAAAAATTGCTGAATGAGAAAAGGTTTTATTGGAAGAAACGTGGTGCTATAAGATGCTTTTGAAGTGCGTTGTAAGTTGACAAGTCAAGTGTTTTTGTTTGTTTTGGGTTTTTTTTATCAGGCAGGGAGGGTGTTCTGAATCTCATATCCTCATAAATATTGATTTTTTTGGTAACAATGACATTCCATGATCTGGAAGTATACAGTGACGTGATAAGGTGCTGAACAGTGTGTGTGCTGGCCCTGTGTGGTTTGCAAGAAGAATGTAATACTATTATTTTTTTAATAAAGGGTTTCCTCTTTTGTAGATGTATAATGTACAGGTACACATGTTTGTATCCAAGAGAAAGATTTAGAGAGATAACAAAGTTTGACAAAAATCTGCATAGACATTTGGTTAAAACAAGTGTTTCTTTCATGATAAAACCTTGTCTCTAATTCAGCAAATTACTCTTTTTTTTGTTGCTTCAATCCAAGTATCGGTAATACACTTCACAGTATTTAAATCAAATCAAATACATTTATGACATCTTGATCATTTGGGCATCTAAGACATATTTTGTGGTCAGAATTGGTGCAGGATTTGTTCAGAGGTCGGTCTATCTGAAGTTGGTACCAAACAGGGCATTCATTTTGATATTTCACTCTGGAGCCAAAGAGTATATGTTAGATAGTTATCTTGTAAAAGCAGCAAAGACTAATGCTAAAGATGCTTCATGTATTTAGATACATTTTAATATTACAATTTGGTTAGATTTTCAATTCGCTTGTTTACTTTTATATAACTTATTTTGTTTGAATTTTCATTTCAATAAGTGCCCTTGGGTAACATTTTGATTGAAAACAAAATCTTGATATTTCTTTGCCTTCTGTGTGTATTGTAACAAACAGGAAAAGATGATTTCATCAAAGTACATGTATAGTTGTAGCATCAAACTTCTCAAAGAATAACATTTTTGTCAGTTTTGGCTGTAAATATGGTAGTGTATTTATCTTTAGTGAGTAAGAATACAAAACATAGATTTTATAAGTCATAGAAAATGTTTTATGAAGTACAGTTTTAACGATTTCATTTGTTTTCTTTCAAACGATATTCAAGCATTGTGTTCCATAACAAAAACTTTCTCGTCTTCTCCAAATAAAATGGTAATAAGAATATCTAAAGGTTTAAAGATAATTTAAGTAAATAAACTTGATATTTTAAGATTATAGGCACTTTTAGAAAGTGGAATATTTATCAGAAAAATTACAAAACTGATCAGAGCAAATCTATTTATATGATTTCCAAACATGGGTTACTATGTTTCAATAAATTATAAATTATTACAGAAAATTCTATGGTACGAAACAGAAAGGAAGTTTTTTATTGATTTTATGAACATGTCTATTTTGGGCAATAAGACAATAGGGCAGACATTACCTGTTATACATGATTTATGAGCGAGATGATATAATATATTATAGTAGTATGCAAAGTTAAATGAAATCTATTATGGAGTCCTCATGAAAGGTACTGAATCTATGTGCGGCAAAGTACTAAAATCATTATACATGTAAAACCTTGTCCTTGGAAATTGATACAAGTACTGATATTAATTTATTTGCCATGTATTCCCCAATGATTAATCAATTCAGAAATGTGTGTCATTTTTTTTTTTACAAGCATCGTTATTTTTCTTTTTTTGGATGAACAATGGAAATCCACACACAGCATCTGATTTTTTTTATTTGAAAAGAATCGTTGTGTGATCCACAGCAGCTTTTTGTAAACGATTGCCAAATCAGTGCTCTTTTGCGGCTAAAGCTTCCATTTCATGTTTTACATTTTTGATTAATAATTAACCGTATTGTTTGCCTCTTACCATAATTAGGGTATGCATGGAATTTGGATGTCTGTACATGTATGGTTTGATGAATGACATGTTATTTAATTAATTGTCGAGATGGATTTGAACATTAATTATTAATGATTATGTAACACACCCCACCCCATGTATACATACATGTAACAGGGTCCTAGCTGCCCAACCCATTTGTAACTTGCAATGTTTGCTTAGTACTGTATGATATAGGACTCATAGAAAGGTTTTTCATCGATAGTAAGGCATTGCTCTTTAAAAGAAAGTTTGTAATTTGGCAAAGGATTTTTGACTAAGGTAAAATGGTTTCATACGAATGAGATTTTTACAGGAATAAAGCAAGTGTGAGTCCCGTCCTTGTTCCCTTAGTATTACCATGTAATCTAGATAACTCGCCTAGTTAGAGTCAAAACGTTGGAGTGTACATACATTCCATATGCATTGGTGTTTGCGACTTCATCTACCTACATGTATAATAGCAGTGTTTGTAATAATCGACTATGTACAAAGAAGAACACATTTGCTCTTACTACATTTTGACAAATAGTATTCCTTTTACAATCGAGTCGTCCACTTTTTGCTGTCAAAATGATGCTGCAACTTTTTTTGACTAGTTATGGACTTAACGATGATGTTGTTGTCTTGCTTTTTGTAAGAACATTAATGTTGTCTCCTTTTTTTCTGAGAACATTAGCGTTTTCCATTTTGGAGAATATATTGGTGTATTAATTTTTGAAATTACACTGTTGTACCATGATGTGAATATTTATACAAATTAAGGTCAACATTTTTGCAATCAAACACATTTATTGTCTAATCTCATACTTCACTGAGCCTTTGTATAAAAAAAATAAAAGCCTTTGCAAAACCAAATGATGATTTCCTATTCATAGCTAGACTTAACGATTTATCTTCCCTTTTGCAAAACCAAATCATGTTTTCCCTGCCTATATGGTAGACATGTTGTAAAACCAAATCACTTTTTACTACCTTTAGTGTTAGCATCTTCCCTTTCACTCATTAGTCTACCTACCTACATAGCCAAACTTAAATATTCAGATTGATAGCATATCCAGATAATATACCTCCCCTTTCTCTCTCTTTTAGGAACCTTATTTAATTTGATTGATTTTGCCACCGTCTTTCTCTTTTATCTCTTTCCGAAGAAAGAAGCTTATTACGTTCATTGAATTTCTTTCCTTTTCTTGACAATTTGTATATTTTACAATTCTACATCTAAAATCTTACAGACTACTTGATGGAACTGATTCCTGTTTATTGCATTATTTCCTTTTGTGAATTGTTCAATTTATAATGTCTATGATCTTAAATCTTGAAGTTTTGAATACACAAAGCCTGGTTATTTGAACACATGCTTAAATTAAGAAAATTCTTAATTCACACCACCTGTGCGTAATTATTACATAATCTGAATATTTGTGGAAATAATCCAGTCCATTACTTTGGGAGATGAGAGAAAGTTGATGCAGGATTCAACTGGTAACTGGTTTTAAAGTTCTGCATGGATTAATTTATAAAGTTAGATGTGTTTTTTAACAAGATAAACAACATCAAAGGAGAGGTGCAAAGTGTGAATTTACTTTCAGTAATTTCCCATTAATATAACAAAGTGCAATGTCATTATTTATTAAAACTATTTGATTAATTAAATGAGGGAAACCCTGAGATAAACTTGCTTGTCATCTTGAAGGTTGGCATTAAGAGTTTTACGTCCCATGTCAGTTAAGATTTTTTGTTTGTAACTAGAATTTGATATAAATGTATTATGTTCTTAATTTTCTTAAAGTCCATAAGAATCAAATTCTTACTGTAATATTGTATTGATTGTAAAGAATATCACTTTAGGTATTTCAATCAATTTTTGTCTGTATGTGTGTAGATAATTATTGACTATGCTCATATGTTTTTGTCTCTGTATATACTGAAATGATATTTGAAAAATTTGGAAAATACACAAAAAAGAAACATTTGTGAAATGACACGAAATATAACAAAAATCAACAAACGAAAGAAATACTTTATTCAGACGCCTTGATGCTATCATTATTTGTGTAAAATGAATTGATTGATGAAATGAGACTGATGGTGAATGGAGGTGACAGCATTTGACATGATAATAATGATGATGATGATGTTGGTGGTGGTGGTGGTTATGATGATGATGTTGATGTTGATGATGATGGTGGTGGTGGTGGTGGTGGTGATGATGTATGTGATGAGGATGATGTTGATGGTGGTGGTGGTGGTGATGATGATGATGATGATGATGATGATGATGATGATGGATGATGATGATGATGACGACGACGACGATGACGATGATGATGATGATGAAGATGATGGAGGAGGTGGGGCACGGGGATATGTGCCCCCAATAAATTGACAATAAACAACAACAAAAACACCAGGGAAAATCCTGTAAAAAATAAGAAATATATAGTGTGCCTCAATTATTTGCGTCACTACGCAATGAAGTCAACATCAACAGTTTTCCCGAACAAAGGAACACATACAGATACAGTGTATTTGAAGTAAGAATCATGTTTATTGTCAATTATCACTATTGCAAACGATTCACAATGGAACAGCTCTACCTGTTGATAATTTTGATGAATAAGAATGATTTATTAATCCAACTAACTGCGCAATGTTGTAAACAAACAACTTGGCGGGAAATCTTGCGCACAGCCACAGTAAACTCAACTACACAAGTTCTACTACAATAAAAGGGTGTCCATTGTTGTGAGAACTTTTATTCATTCCCGGATCTTGAACTCCTTTCTTTCTTTTGATAAATAGAAGGGGGCTCATTTCGGGACAATAACATGCAGTGGCATAGATATGGGGGGGGGGGGGGGTGTAAATGCCCACCTGCTGGGAAATCTAATGAGCTTAGTGGGAATTAAACAACTCCATTGCATATTTTGTTTACGCAATCTGGCATCATAGATACATTATTATGCTGTTGTTTTTTTTATTGAGTTGGGAATTTCGGGGCAAAAACAACATTCATTTTAAATACTCTTTTTATCATCAATATGTTATTATCTATATTTCATTTATCATTATTAATATAATATTTCCCCATTTCTTAAATGATAAACAATAATTGATAATTTTGAGGTAGCATGGGGATGGGCTATTCATTGTCTCTTCCTTGTCGCCCCGCCCCCTTGCTGTTTAGCCATAGGAAGGGGCAACCAATGCCAGGTCAATGAATGGTGCAGTGGTGTAACACCAGGGGGCATGTGGGGAGGGTGAGGGGGCACGTGCCCCCTCCCCCCCCCCCCGAACATTTGATTCAAATAAATGTAAGTGAGGGAAATACTTTACAAATTAAAAGAAATACATAAAGTGTGCCCCCATTAATACACGTGCCCCCCCCCCCCCCCCCCCCCCCAATCAGTCCGACAAAGCTACGCCCCTGGAATGGTGTATGAGAGAGATGGTGACAGGTGAATGGATGAATAGGGGAAGGGGAGGGGTAAAGTGAACCCGTCAACACATCTAGGGACCAGGGTCTAAAACTGGGTTCGGGTCAAGGTGGTATCTGTTATTGTCGTGCATGGGTGTCGCTCATGGTTTTTAGTTTTTGTTCTCGATTTTGGGGCCAATTTATAAGTAAGTTGCGATTTGTTTGTTGATGCATGGTTTTGTATTCGTTCGCGCATTCCCTTGTCAGTGTTTCTTTGCGTGATTGTGTTTAGTTTTGGCTCAGATAAGGAAAAGCATCTAGGAACTAATATTAATGTCAAAATGTGCTAGCATAAATTACAAATAATGTTGATAATCCATATTTTCTGAAATGATTATGCCTTATTCTAAAACAATGATTTTCAGATAATATCCCAGAATGAAATCTAGAATTCCCAATACTTCGCAATAAAAAAAAATCAAATCTTCCGATCCTGGTATATAATCATAAAGCATCAAAACAAAAGATGTTAATGTTGACGTTTTCCGCAGGCACACGTCATCTTCCCTAAATAAATCATACAAGCCAACATGATAAGTGTCTATTTTAAGAAATGTCCAGAGTTCAAGTAGGCTACAATGATGAGAAAATGGAATGACGTCTGATTTGGGACTCTTCCTTCCGTCATAAACATTGCACCGCGAACCTTCACCAATATGGACCTCTGCCAATAATCATTACAAATTGTTAACTTGTTATGACCATGTCCCCAACTTATAAGCACAGATTGGAGCGCAAACAACTTTAGTTTAATTACAATAAGACCAGAAGTTTACCCAACAATAATGTTTGTAAACGTTAATATAGCCCATGAATATCAGAGGAGTTAACGAATTATGATGGAAGACCTGCGAAAGGGCGTTTCAAAGTGACCTACATAACTATAATTATCAGCTTTTCTGTAACTCGCGTGATTTTTAATTTCAACAAGATAAAATGAATGACTGATATTTCAATGTTCGAAATTAGCATAACCCCGACGGCCCGGGGCCACTTAAAATTAGCTTCGAGTCAACACATGTAATAAATTCCACTGGCCCACATGGGCAAACAAAATATAGCAGAATTTGTAACTTCATTCTAATAATCTTTAACGGGATTTGAACAATGGTTTAAAACAGAATCTCCTACCGTATGTCTGAAATCCAGTCCGCTAAAATCTACTCCACTCCACTCATATATTTTCTCGCCCCTTCTTCGGCTATTCCATATTGTCACACTCTTCTTTCACCCCCCCCCCCCCTACTCTGGTATCACCCATTCTTTACCCCCCCCCCCCCCCCCCCCTTCTCCTCCAATCTTCTCCCCTCCTGATCTCGCCATTCTCATCTCGTTCCCTCTTCTCCTTTGTGGCGTCGCTAGGACTTTTCTAGTATGGAAGGAAACACTAGTGGGAGTGGGGGGGGGGGGGGGGGGGGCGGGGGGGGTCTTGCATTTTTATGAGGGGCACAGGTTTTCACCTTACGAGCAAAACAAAAACATTTAGAAGCCTGGAATTGATGATAATTACCTTAAGAATTACATTATTTTGCCGATTGATTTTGTTCATTCTTTCCCGCATGCACAACCATGATTTTTCCACACAAGCCCCTCCCCCTTAGCTACGCCTATCTTTACCTTCTTTACCTTCTCTTCACCTATCATTTCCAATCCCCTCCTCTGTATACATTATTCCTATCCTATCTTCTATACTTTCGCCCCCTGCAGCATAATTTAGATCTCCATCTTCCCTCCATATATTTTTCTTTACCGCTTAAAACCATCTTCAACCCATCGCCCGTTCGTACATTGTCAATCTTGTCCGCCCACAAGCTCTTCTGTCATAAAGATGAATCGCTCTAATGACTTATTGTTGTTAATTCATGATTTATTTGATGCGGTTACAAGTTATCGTCGCTGTAACTCCTCAACCCCTCATTCTCTCGATTTTCCTCTCCATTTTTCTTGTACCTTTCAGCCCCTTTCCCACGCACTTTCCTCCACTACCCCTGATGAACTGTTCATCATGCATGCATCATCATCCGTCTCAACAAGATTGATGTACTTTTGCTATTGTATTCAGCTCCACCGCATCATCCATCTTCCACTGATGCCCCCTTCCCGCTCCATCCCTCTGTAATCTTATCTTCAACACTCTCTCCCATCCCTCCCCTTCCCGCCATTGACTATAATTAATTATTATTCAGTCCGTAATTACTAAACTGGTAGACAAGTCTCGGTACATTTCTTATTACCCCTCCCCTCTTCTCCACTCTCCTTACACCCTACCCCCTTCCCCCCTCCTTCTGGCTCTGCTCCCCTTCCTTCTCCTCTACGTCTTCTCTCCAACCCCTTTCTCATCCATCTCTGGAAGATTAATTCTTGATTTTATTTCACTAGCAATATGGTGGTTTTTTGTTTTTGATTTTTTGTTTTTTACTTATCATTCCCCAACTCATCTCGATCAAAACAATCACCATTTATATAATATCCCCCTTTTTGTTGCCAATGCATCTGTTTACATCCCCATCTGTATCATTTCTTCCCCCTTTTCTCTCTTATTCTCTTCCCCTTTCTCTCCCCCTCTTCCTCCCTCTCTCCCCCTATTTCTCCGTCTCTCTCAATCTCGATCTGTCTTCACTCGTCATGTGCAAAGATATACTTCATCGTAATGACTTATTGTTCGTTCCTCTGATTTAGTTTTGGCGGTAAACATGTTTACACTCGGTCCGTCCGATTACACACTCGGCCCTGCTAGGGGTGACGCCCTTGAGTTGACGTGCTTTGTGCGCGTGATGCAACATCGACCAAGCTCGACGAACTTTTCCGAAAGAAAATCGTTAAAAAGAAGTTAGGGAGAACAAAGGAACGTATATGTAGATCACGAATTCGTTTAGGAGTTAGAACTGACTGACAGATCAGATATGATCTATCGAACACGTAATCTATCGAACACGTAATTTGTATACGAATAGAATTGTCTATTAGAGACAGGGAGCGGACGCCCCCCCCCCCCCCCCCCCCCCCTCCCATGAACACAGAGGATTGGTTACAAGTTGAAACAACGCGGGTATTATGAAAATACATGTAATGTTATGATGGTGGTGTCTTTTTTAACACAGACAATTATTATAACAGAGGTGAGGATAAATCGAAGTCCGCCTCACCCCCGTGAACATTTATTACAAATCCAGGCTGGAAAATACATGACTTGTAAAACGTTGACTTCACATCTTTTAAGATTAGAAAGATGAATAATTTAGTATCATACGATCAAGAGCAATAAAACGTGACTAACCTTACTGATAGAAAATTATAAAGAGGGAGCAAACAACATGAATATCAATTTATGTAAACAGTAGAACCCCTCAAAGAAGGGCACGATGTAGTACAGTTCATATTTCTATTTATCTTCTCAAATAAAGTACGACTTTTAGTTTGTCGCGCAAGACCAACCAAGCATCACACACACCACGACGTCATGACAAGAGAAAACTACAGTGAGCGGGGAGAAAAATATAGATAATTCAACTTCTATAACTTGTTTTATTTGCCGAAACAGTACCACGAGAAGAATGGTACCTGATTCTGTCAGTACATGAAATCATCACAAAAGAGCCATTCGCTATTGAGAGCATGACTTTGTCATGATGTTCAGAAAATAAGAATCATGTAAAACTTGCTCGATAGTACAGATTTATAAAGCCCCATTGAAATGATTAGATGTTCTCGGCGTCGAAAAGAAGTCTTTTTAGTTCTTATGTTTTCCACTGTTGACAGGAGGATTTTCTTGTTTATAAGGGTGTGCATTGAACCGCTGGTGCGTGACCTACTGGCTTCAATATGTAGTTAAACGAGCTATTGTTATCGTTAACAATAAGATGGGTGCTTTATAACGGGGTCCCGTTAGGTGCCCCAAACAACCCCGTGTCCACATCGCATAACCAAGTAGTGGGATAGTGTTCGATAGCTTATTTTCTTTCATTATTATGATTACATATTCATTTTTGAATGAACACCAAAGCAACACAATAGCCACACCATCAACACCACCACTACCACCAACAACAACATCAACAACAACAACAACATCATTAACAACCCCATCAACACCAACAACAGCAGCAACATCATCATCAACAACACCAACAACAACATCATCAACAAAAACAACAACAACATCAGCAACAACCACGCACACAATAACAACGACAGCACCGCTGCAGTCGGAATCCAACTTTCGAAGACACGACTCCGAATCCGAGCTCAATGTAAACGCGATGCCTACCAATCATTGCGGTTCAGAGAGACGGATGACTCTTTTCAAGTGATTTTGGCGGTAACTTCGGTCCGGTGTTGTTTGTCTCATTGCGTTGTACCACAACAAGTGTATATATAATTTTTTAAAAGAGAGCCAACGTATTGATTTATTAATCCTATGTCTGCCCGGCTCTATTATATGAATTTGAACAGGAGCGACATAAAGACGGCTTATGGCCACAATATTAATCAGTGATTTTATATAGTCTCATAATTTTACCATGGTCTCATAACTTTCCAATAATTATATCCCAAACACCGACTCCCAGCCCCAACCCCCCCCCCCCCCCCCCCCTCACCGCAGAAAAAAAAAAAAAAAAACAAGTCACGACATAAGCTAGAAACAATCGAACGAAATATACTTTGGGGTGTTTTGCCCTTACTAATCCCATCAGAAAATCATTTGATGAGGAGTTACAAAGGTAGTTTTTTTCACAGAAAAATACGAGACCGAGAAGAAAAACAAGGCCTCTGTTTGACAATGGGTGAAAATACAAGGACACACCCGGGCTCTGCTCGCATTGACACGAGCTCGTTCGAAATGAACTCAAAACACAGTGGGACATTTAGGGGTTGAGGCAAGAAAGAGGGGGGGGGGGGGGGGGGGGGGGAGGGGGTAGCATCATCGCCCCCCCTTGTCCCGAGTTCCTTGTATAACAAGTTAACAGAGGACATACTTATACCATGGATTGTACCGCTAGTACAATCCATGCTTATACAAACCCGTGCCAACCCACGATTTTTACATGAAGAATTACCCAATAATGACAACACTAATCCATGGATTGTACTAGCGGTACAATCCATGACTAATCTAAACATATCAAGAAATACAGAGTGTGCTACTCAATAAGTGGCGTTCACTCTCAATCACTCTGACTACGCTACGCCCCACCAATAGTACACATTTTATATTGGCCTCCCCCCCCCCCCCCCCCACCTCTCCGAATGGGGCAGCATTCCCATATCTTTACCTCAAATATTCACAACTGAATGATATCGACAGTAACAAAACAACAACGATAATAACAACCCCCCCAAATAGAGGCAGGAAGGGGGGGGGGGCTTGCTACGCCCCTGTCGCAACTCCGACGAAACGAAAACGATCATAACAAGTTTGCGTCGTTCGGTTTGGAAACAAAGCCGAACAATGGACTAGATGGATGGATGGATGGATGGATGGATGATGGGCCATGCATGTTCCAACTTTGGAAAACACCTCTTTGAAAAGGATTAGTGTGAAAGGCAAATAATGAC
Organism: Echinarachnius parma; assembly: GCA_037951105.1. NCBI lineage: Eukaryota > Metazoa > Echinodermata > Echinoidea > Clypeasteroida > Echinarachniidae > Echinarachnius > Echinarachnius parma. The sequence goes on along the minus strand of JBAMJV010010373.1, from coordinate 14,735 downwards.
GTGGCTTTATGAAAAATAAATATAGAGAGGGGTAAATAAAAACGAAAAACGACGGACGGATAACAATACGGCAATACGGAAGAAAGTATCAAGGCTATAAAATACACGAAACAGATGATGAGGTGACGGCTTATGAAAAACATTGTAGAGAGGTAAATAAAACGAAAAAGAGGGTTGACAATGATGACGAAACTATCAACACTTTAACAAATAGATGATTAACCTACTTGGCTACGACAACAAAATGGAGGTAAGACGAAATTTGGAAAATAAATAAGGGGATGAAATTTAATAAAGAATAAAAAGTAGGGTGCATAGTATTAAAATGGGTAATGTAAAATTGGAAAGAGAAAATCAATCTTACAGGTGAAAGGGAATAGGGATCAAGAAATAAGGAATCAACACATTTGTGGTAAGAAATAAAGAGGTATATGTATATAAGGTAAACAATAAAGATAATAGAGGACCGAAGACAGAAAGAACGAACGAAGTTTTGATGGAAGTTTGCAGATTGGCGAAGAGCCAGAATTGTGTCCGTGCAGGGGTGCGCTGCTGGGCGGTTTAGCCGTCGCGTGCGGGAGTCAGATTACATCGTAACTCTGCGATAAACACCCATCACCTGTAGCTAGACGCTCTCCAAGCCGCATATGTATATTAGTTGGTGTCTCCACCCTAAACCCTTGAGTTCCGTCGTTTTAAAACCCCACCCACATGTATACTCTCCCTCATCCACAGGGCAGGGAGAGGGCCGAGGGGCACTGCTCGCCCCCATACACCTCCCATGGTTGGCTTACTTTCTTCAACAACCCCCCGGAAAGCAAGATTGATATACAAAATAGTTTAGAACACTATTTTTTGTCGCACCCCCCCCCCCCCACCCCTCCTTTGAATGAGGTATACCGTATCGTTTTTGTAAATTCTTTTTCCTGCAAAATTGCTGCTAATATTCCCTACAAAAATGAATTACATTCATTTCAGGAGGGGGGGGGGGGGGGGGGGGTGCAGTTTAATAATTTTGCAAATATATCAATTAGTAGGCGGTTTCCTAGTCAAATTGTTATAATCCCATATTAGTCAAATTATATTCGTTCACATACTGTAAAAAGAGCGCACATTTCCTTTTTGTTATGTGGGGCGTTCCCACTACAAGTCGTGTTGACTTTTCTTTTCTTTTTACTTCCTGCATTTCGTTCTCACGAACAGAAAAACAATCGTAAACCACAATACAGTGTTCTTGTTTATTGCTTTAATCACTCCGTGACTGACTCATTTCTCATTTATGGTGAAAATTGATACCATAATTGCAAGTTAAAGGGACTTAGTAACATTGTCCAAATCCTCAAAATAAAATTTTAATTCTAGCGGTTCCCTCATACCTTGTTGTATTCGTATTAACAATACAATCATGGAACCGGTTTCGGTTTTTCAAATTTCCCTTTCGTTACAAAGATATGTACGATTGAAGTATTCAGATAAGAAAAACTCCCCCGGAGTTTTGAAACCGTGTACAAAGTGAGTGCAGTGAGTTAGTGAATCTCACTTTGCACTTTCGCTCATTACTTGGCCATGCAATGTCCATTTGACTTGAAATTTTCACACAATACCCTATGGACATATATGAGATAACAACAATACACATTGCATCAACCCTTCATCACTTTTTGCACATGTCAACAAAGTTACTAGATCCCTTTAAATCATAATTGTTGATAAATCGTAAAGATGGCTTCGTTGGACAGGCTGACAGGGCAAATGAGGAAGTAGATGTCATACAGATTGTTACACATAAGCTTGATACCTTACCGCTATACGACAAACAAACAAAAAACAACTTTCGCGAGAATTATCCAAGGTATTGATTTGGGGGATGATTATGATGATGACCGTTCTGAAGTGTTAACATCATGGGTAATTGCCTAATTGGGTATGGTTATATCGTGACAATATTACCATCATAATGTAATCATCAGCAGCAGTATCAGCATCGTCATAATCATCATCATCATCATCATCATCATCATCATCATCATCATCGTCATCATCATCATCATCATAATTGTTTACCCCCAGTATATTTTTCATCCCCAGCATTATTATCCACCTTTCCCTCCTCCCCCTTTTCATCCTTATCAATATCATCGTCACCATCATTGTCATTATATACTCATCAACCATCATCGCCATCATTATCGTTGTCATGCAACATCATCGTCATCATCATCATCATCATAACACTATTGTTATCATCACCACCATGTAGCTAAATACTCTCTCTTTCATCATGTCTCCCACTTTTCTAAAATGGCACGCGTTTTTTTTTCTGTACCCCGTGGTTACCCCCTAGACCTTTCATCCCAAGGGTGTTTTTCTCTTCTTTGATTGAGTCAGATGTTTTTCCCGATACAGGTACATCGATGATGACTGACGTTGCGGTTTTGCAGTTACAGTAGTAGTGAATGGAGTATCAAAGAGGGCGGACAAAGGAGGATGGGGGGGGGGGGGGGGGGGGTGAGCCCCCTGTGATAAATTTTGCCACATTATTTCCACCACCCTTGAGGAGAAAGCAAAGTGAATGAAATAAAACGAGACATTAGTGGAACTTGAACCCGAGACCTCTGGATTGCTAGACCAGTGCTTTACCAATTGAGCTACTGAGTACCCTATTCGGAGGTTCATAGCCGAAAACCCTCTTGATTGCTAGACCAGTGCCTTACCAACTGAGCTACCAAGCGCCCTAGTCGGTAGTCTACCTCATTGATGGCTCATTGCAGCGACAGCTCTAGATTGCTCGACATCATTCTACCATCTGAGCTATAGAGCAGCCTATATTATAGTTGGTGACTGGTCATAGAGATCTCTGGATTGCTGGACCAACGCTCTACCAACTGAGCTATATAGATCGAGCACCCTAGTTGATGACTCGTCGCAGATACATCTGGATTGCTGGACCAACGCTCAACCGACTACCATCTGAGCTATAGAGTGGTGAAGTGTGATGTCATAAATGATGTCATAAACATTTTTTTTAGAATTTTCAAATTTGGACTTCATTTTCAGAAAGAGCATAACAAATAATGTCCAAATACCGAAAATCAAAGGAATAGGTTACATATTGGCCGAGATATGCCCATCCGAATGATTTTTTTGGTCAATAGGCAATCAGTGTTATAGTGCACTGGTTCCTAAATTTAGGAACCAGTGCATTATAACACTGATTGCCCATTGAAGTAAAATTCATTCGGATGGGCATATCTCAGCCAATATGTAACCTATTTCTTTGATTTTCGGTATTTGGACATTATTTGATATGCTCTTTCTGAAAATGAAGTCCAAATTTGAAAATTCTAAAAAAGTGTTTTTATGACGTCATGGCTTCTGTACTCTATAAGTCACCCTAGTTGATGGCTGGTCACAACCACCTACGCTACACGGCGCCCTTGTTGGTGGCTTTTCCATGTCGTCGCAGAGACCTCTGGATTGCTAGACCACCGCTGTTCTTCCCTTCAATGCATACCGTGTTTTAGGCTGTGGCTGCCCCCACCCCGCCCCCCTTGAGGACCTGAGGTCCATTGCCCCCTCTCTCTCTTTCTATTTGACCCAACACGGCTACATCATTGTGGTTTGTGGTGATCTGCCCCATCTGGTTCCATGTGTTATCTCAAGATTCGATGTCAAACGGTCATATTCCATCAGATGACAAAAACAGGAGCCCGGATGAAGAAAAAAAAAACAGAATGGAAGATAACGGAGATGCAACTTTTGAACTATTACACTGTCTCGTATGACTATCTGCCAATCAAGGAGATACGCATTTGCGGTAGCATTATAGAATCCCAATTTCCAGATAAAGAATAGTAAATGTACAAACCCTTGCATTTAGGAGATGACGTAAATCGAAAGTGTGTCTTGTATTATAGAAGATGAGTGAGAATACTAGGGAGTACGTTTTACAACTCGCCTAAGCTCGAGAGTATAGTAGTTCAGTTTTAGGATAGAGGGCGCCGCACTAAAAAAAAATTTTGATGAGATAATGAAAAACTGAGTGTAAAAATTGAAAGAGCGTACAATTTTAATGGCAGAATAAACTTTATTTGATCAAAATCAGTTCAGAAACGGCTGAAATATCAATAAATATATATCCGATCGTAATAAATCATGGGGCCCAGATATATTAGATGATTTTTTACACAAAAACAAAAAAATGCTTTTACTTTTTCAAAAATCTTCAAAATAGAGGTTTTTAAATAGTTGTTGTTCCCTCTTTTTAATCATTCTTTCAACAAAACATCACATGCATAATTTTGTATGACAAATGGTTGAAACCAATGCCTTTTTAGAGAGCGCCCTCTTGTGTTTTAATGGCTCTTTTTAAATGATAACTGGCTTTCTACTTAGTCGTTTGTAATTTGCTATACCTTTCGAGCATGGTGGAGTTATAACTATTAGTTTGTAGTGTTGTTTTGCAGGTTTTGGTTACTAAAGCTCAGCCTTACCAAAACTGTACTACCCCTTTAACTTGCGCCTTGCGGTTTGCCTCATAGTAATAGAAACATGAAACAGGTTTTGGTCGTTCAAATTTCTCTTTGAGATATTGGGTTATATGATTGAAATGGAAACTATCCAATTGTGTACAAGCCTATAATTATGGTAATGAGCCAGCAAACATTTTCAGTTTGCATTTTCGCTAGTTTCTTACCCATATGACATTCACACACTACAGGATTATGACTTATGAGCACATCACATAAATATGTTTAACACACACTGTTTAATTTTCAGATTAGGCAAGTGGCAATAACAAAGCAAATACCTATTCAATTTAGAGCACTGCACAACTAAAATGTCCTTATTAGGTCATATAATTTGTTTTGCCACTTATATGACGCAATGCCAAACGGGGATGATGGGGGCGCGCAAAGAGGGATATGGGGTTCCCATGAACAGGCAGGTCTGCGCTACAAAATGTTTCGTGTATTTTTTTTCTTCTATTTATTTATTTTAATTTTTTCGTTTTTGTTTGTTTGTTTGTTTGTTTGTTTGTTTGTTTGTTTGTTTGTTTGTTTGTTTGTTTGTTTGTGTGTTTGTTTGTTTGTTTGTTTTGTTTTTGTTTTGTTTTGTTTTGTTTGTTTGTTGTTGTTTTTTTGGGGGGCGCAAAGGATGCCGCTAGGTCATAATGGCTTGAATGGATGTGGTATTGAGGGGCGGGGGGTCGGACAAAGTGGGATAGGGGTTTCCCATGAAGAGGCAATCTGTGCTTTATTTTGTTTTCGGGGGTGGGGGGGGGGGGGGGGTGGCAACATGCAGGAGGCATATTATGTACATAATCCTTCACACACAAAAAGTCTGATGGATTGTTTTCATATAAAATACGAAATAGATATCTATTTATAATTCTGTACGTCATTCGTGCTTTAGAAGGTGGACTTTGTAACTAACGCAATATTCTTTAGTCTTTACTATAAACTTAGATAACAAAAAAAAACAGTAATGAAATCTTTCAACAAGTTACCTTTTTTTTACTAGTAAAAAGGGGGGCTATGATAATTCAAGAAGGAACGAATCTATATATGGGAAAACCAGATGAGCACACTACGTCACAATTTATGTTAACGAAAAAACAGGTCAGGTACGCACATAGCTGCAAAGAAAAAGAGGATAACAACAAACTGTGTTTTGACGCATTTTTATTGACAGGGCCAATAATCAGGATGATAATAGGACAGAGGCCGCGCGCTATAAACCGCTGACCTGGGAACGGAGAGCAAGTCGCGACACGCGCCTGACCTTCCGGGGGGCGTGACGACTGCGTGTCACTCCCGTGTCGCGTGCTATTCTACATTATGTTGGAATCAACGTACGATAACAATTATTCACAGCAATTATTATCATTTTCGTTGTATGAGGTAGGGACTGATACCATGGCAACGACAGACCTACTGCACAGCTGTTCATAACAATATTTTACAACAGACACAACAAACCAATTTCAAAGGCTTTTATGTGATCCACCAACACATATTTGGGGGGAAGTTTATGGACGATGAATCGATGATAATGGTTGTTGTATGATTTAGCAATACCGGTGCAATATTAGGATATTGCCATATTCACAGTGGTATTATTTCGGTATACAAAGTAATTTTCAGGCGACTTTTGGGAAGTTCCTAGGGTGTTGCTGATTTCGCAATATACCTACAAGTACAACAGGTGTATGGAAATAAAATGAGCGGGAAAACACGTGGAACACCACCCCACGTCACGATTTCAGTAGTCCACGTTCTAGACTCCTTGTTACTATTTTTACACCTTTTTTGCGATGTAGGGTCCACAAAATGGTAAAGATCGGGCCGAGAGTCCGATTGTGTAAGTTTTAGGATTAGGATACATGTTAGGATTAATGTTAGGATTAATTTTAGGGTTAATGTTAGGATTAATGTTAGGGTAGTTGTTATGGTGCGAGGGCTTTCGTTAGGATTTTAAATCTGTGTCGGTTTATGAATAATTAATGGCGGAGCAAATGACATGAAACCTGTAGAGTAGAGTCCATGATGAGGATAAAGAGGAGGGCGGGGTACAAAGCTCCCCCCCCCCCCCCAAAAAAAAAAAAAAAAAAAAAACCCCAAACAAACAAACAAACAAACAACAGCAACAACAACAACAACAGCAATAAACAAACAAACAATAACATCATTATGGTTTGTAGAATGATGTATCGTTATGACATGTAGCGGTTAATGTCCCTTGCCAATGGACCCCATAGTAGTATACGTATTTCTGTATGAGTTGCATTGACGGACTATCTCTGCTATGCCTTCCACGAAGGAGTGGGATTGGATATTTTGCATACTATAGTATTGGGTTTCGGTCTTAACTGACAAGCCAAATTGAAACACTAAAAAAGGCAGTATAGAATGGGGATTTGAACCCTAGACCTGCGGATTTGCCAAACCCGCACGTTTTGGCCTAATATCTGTTTGTTGGATGAGGGTTTCGCCGCTTGTTCTTTTGGGGGGAGGATCAAGAAAAAAGGATGAACCATGTCCTTGATAAACAACATTGGTTGCTATGTAAGTATATCAATAAACACCCAGACTATATTTATATAATTTCCGGCCAGTTATCATTACGGGACCATAACATCGCGATTCAAACATCGTTTACTCTTCTAATTCACCGTGACTAAACAATCAAAATGACCTTGAAAACACGAGGTCGTGCTTTGGTTTGGAAATCGCGCTTCGCCAAACACAACCCCAAAAGAAACAAAAAACGTCTTCTCAACAAAAGCGGGCGAATATACAATCACCGATTTGCAAACAATGGTATCTGTTTTCTGATTTCGGCCGCTGGTAGCCGAATTTGGCACCAATCCAATGATCTCTCTTGAACATTTACATACAGCGTGTCGTCTGATGTTTATTTGAGTTCGGTGCGAGGTGAAGCTTGGTAATATTTGATCTCTGTTTCTTTGTTGTTAAAGATAAATCATCTGTCACCCTTTCTACGTCCGATTCATTTCTGCAATTTACAGGGAATTTCCGCGAACACTGAATATGACAAAAGTATGACTAGCTATAACCCTAACTAATGTTGTCATATTGGTAACAAATCAAAGCTGACGTCTTTGTTAACACATTTGTACAAATTTGTGCTTGTTTGTGTTTATAATGATAACACAACCACCGATAACAGAGCATAGATATTTTTTTTAAAGAATCGTTGTCATTGGAAGGTAGTCCAATATTGTCCTCGGGTGTGCGTGCGTGTGCCTGTGAATGAACATGCTTTTGTTTGTATGTGTGTCATTAGTTTGTCACGATGGTGTGAATCATTTCTGTTATTGATAGATTGCTCAATAATCGTTTCCCAATTTACTAAAAAATAGCTGGTATAATATCAGTTATGCTGGTATATACATTTATGTAAAATAACACACAACAGGCGTCAAAAGGAGAACAAAAAGGCAATAACAAATCATTAAAGTAGTAATTTAATCACGTAAGCATCCGGTAATCCGTAACTCGATCGTGTTTTGAAGGAAATTGATTATTTCCCATTATTTCAATAAAATGTTTTTGTTTATAATGTTCTATACAACCCCATGTTCTATACAACCCCATTAAGATGTAAATTTAATTCATATTGCTGGTAGAATCGCAAAATAGCAATCATTTCATAAACAATCGATAAACTTTGACGACATACGTTGCGATATTAGAGGTCAATCTCTATTTTAAATATGCAGCTTATGTTTGGTTGCCAAGTTTAAATATGCACCTTATGTTTGGTTGCCAACTTTAAATTGCCAATTGAATAAAAAAAACAATGTACCAGCAAAAACATAATTAAATACCATTAAATAGTAGATTGTTATAAGATAATAACATATCAGGCCCACTTTTCTTAATTCGATGAAAAGTTGTTTGGTAGAAAAAGTGCAAAGATTCAAAAAGTTAAACCAGAGTAGTGCAGCCAAATGGTGATTCATTTGAGCATGACAAACTATTATATTTTGACCTCTTCAAAGTGTGAACCAATTCTTTCATGTATAGTGATATGATCTCCAGCTCTAGAACATTCATATTGCGTGGGCAAAGTCGTTTATATAAAACGCTAATAGAACAATGACGCAGGACCAGCGATAGTTCCACTGATCTCTAGATAATGCTTGGATAAACCTTTATGGGTTGAATGTGTGAGGACTAGTTTGTTTTGTGTGCTCTGCTACATTGCTTTCAATTTTATGCTATTCTAGTACATTGACATCGATGAGGTAGAGCCAATGATTCCGATTACCATGGTAAATGTCGCTGGTCCGTAATCGAGCCCCACAGAATATCTTGCCTCATTCGTTTTGGCGTACAAGGCGAAACTGGTGTGAGGGGGGGGGGGGGGGCATTTTGGGGTTAGGCGGCTGGGGGAGGGCTGCACCCCAAGAGTGTTGAGAATGCCAATATATTATGAAAGTGACTATCTCAAATTCGGGCAGCGAGGGGTGTGGAAGACACATCTATATAGGGGCTGTTTTTAAAGTCTGACTAAAAAACTATGAAAAGCCGTTAGTTGCCATGATTGTGCTTTGAAGATTTAAAATGTGTCTACGTTTGCTAAAAACCATTCAATGTGATCTAGTCTAGAGATTTATTTGTTTTTGTTTTTTTGAAATGTTTTAAAAATCTGAAATATTTGCATTCTTGGGTTTGAAAAGGTCCCTTTTTCAAGGCTACTAATGGAATTCTATCATTTTAAGCCTAACTTAAAATATGAGTTCAACTGAAAATATGTGTGAAGGAACCCCCTATTAGTTCGAATATACGTCGCAATAAGAATGAGGGACCTAAACACCATAATAACGATTGTCAAAGGTCTAATCGTTATTCACGTCACTTATTTCCACGGAACAAAGAACGAACCATTCTGTTCCTACAGTGGTGTTTCTATATAAGGCATGCAAGGGGAGGGGGTGGCACAGGATGATGGTTTACACATTATATGTACTTTAATTTTAACACAAATGGAATTAAAAAGTACTTACAAATAATGAATTACTGGCGTGACAACCTCTCCCCCCCCCCCCCCCCCCCCCCCACCCCCGTCGATAACCCCTATACGCCAGTGCCCCTATTATACCAACTCGCCAAAAGTTTTCGCGCCATATTATTGTGTTATTGTATTCGGATTATTATATGCGTGGGTGGTATAGTGATATTTATCAGTTTGCGCTGGTAATCATGATGATCACCACACCAAAGTTTTGATGAGTCATTGTTATGCAGAAGAAATTTGTTATTATTCTGCTACAATGTTTACTTTGAAGTCTTACGTAATACATCAATACCTTTACATTGACATAAATAAATAAAAACCAAGGAGTTTGCTTATCCGAAGCATCACGTGTACAGTTAATGATTATTGCGCAAAATTTAACGAAAATTATGTTGTTAGTGCAATATTATTCTACTTTGTATATTATGATGCGTGGGCTGCTAATGTAAAAAAGTTCACTTCAGGAGGCCGAAAGGAAGTTTTGATGAGTCATAAATACGTTGAAAGGAGTATATATTTGTGCGAACAATGACTGATCGAATCATTTTACGTTATAAATCAAAAATGTATCAAGCTCGTTATAGAATTACCCGCGGACTGTGCTATATTCAGTTGCTAATTTGATAACTATATTACGCAATCGGTGTAAATAGCTCACAAGTATTTCACAACTTGATTCCTCGTGTTTATGAAAAGTAACAGAACGATGTGGGGGGGGGGGGGGGGGGCATATACTGTATACCATAAACAATAGACGTATACTAGCAAACCTAACATTAAACGTGGCAACCAGTTCCTATACTGTATATAGCCTGGCTACCGATCAGTATAATTTAACCCTTTAAAACCTAAAGCATGATAATCCAGCTGAGTTGTTATATAAATGCTGTAATAATCCAGCTATATATGGATGTACCTTAAATGTATATCCATAGGACAAGGAATCTAGCCGAGAGAACTTCGATGACACATAATCACGCCAGTTATATAATGATGTTTTTAAGCTTGTTATTATTGACGTATAATGTTCTGTTAGATGTGCACGCACGGGGGCACATCCAATAGTAATGGTGCAGCTACGTGGAAGAGGGGGGGGGGGGGGGGGGGTGCGCCCCCCAAATATTTTGCCCCCCCCCCCAAACCAAACAAAAAACAGCAACCCACATTAGTAAATGTCGAAATGTTGAAACTAAAGTAACTATGTTGCTCTTCAGTAAACTCGCCACAGACTTCATGGATGTCGCTTTTGTTATTGAAAATATCACTGTGTTTGCTAAGTAGTAAAATAAACACGATGTCGCAGTGTAAAGGTGTTTTGTAAAGATATGACAGTATAGGACAATGTCTATACTGATACTGACAGCATCTGATAACACATTGTTTTCTTTTTACCCACAATAAACAAAAATCAAATATACGATTGTATTGTGAATTCAATCTGAATTATATTGCATCTCTTTTCGAAGAGAATGATACCCTGAGATATAATTGTTATTTTATAAATTGCTAAGTGTTGATAAACACTTGAAATAAAGTAGACGGTGACGTAAATCAAACCTAAATATATCGTCAATTTATGTTTCGTTTGACAAAAGTTAATGTTGTTCAAACGATCGATACATAACAACGCCCCTCGCAATGTTCAAGTTTGTATATATTTCTTATATATGAATAACTTACGTACATGTATTCAGTGGAGTAGTTATAGGGGGGGAGGGGGAGGGGGGCACGTGCCCCCCCCCCCCCCCCCCCATAATTGGATAAAACGATACAAAAACATTTCAAGCAACTCCACAACGATAATTCGCTCCGAAACAAATCAAGGTTTATTACAAGTAGTTACATAATATATACCTGATCATTACACAAATGATTGTTCTTGATGTGATTAAAATATAACATACATCATGCATAAACACAGTACAACACATAAAAATAATGTCATTTTTTTTCAAATGAGATGCTGACGTCATATAACACAGATGCGCCATGCAATAAGATATTCGATAAATGTGAATTCAATCAAAACTAAAATCAGTTGATAGTTTACTGTAATTGCCAATAGACAAAGCATGCTTTTAAACAGTCATTGCAAATTGTCAACGCCTAATATCACTTATCAATATTGTAAATTTTTTTTTTTTATGTATAAAGCCTGGCGCAGACAGAGCCGACTCGACTGGTTGTCATTCCGATCGGCTCCGTTTTCAGTGTCTCGCGACACACATTTTGCCAGTCGAGAGACAGTCGGATGCCAGTTGGGGTCGATTCAACACGATGAATCTGCTCCGACCGACCGGGCCCAACTCTAGCCTGATTAAAACCAGGTCGAATCGGGTCGAGTCGGCTCTGTCTGCGCCGGGCTTTAGAACCACTTGGAATTGCAATGAGCTTCAAATTACAGGGAGAGATGTGTTCCTAATATTACTACATAAGTATATGACACACACAAATAAAAACATTGTATAATACAATTAATCTTATTATTGACCATGAAATAAAGACACGAGTTCAATCAAAACTAAATCAGTTGAGTTTATTGGCAAAACAACAACATAACTTGCTTTGAAAGAATTATTACAATTGACCAACGCCCCCTCTCACTTTTCAATTGCGTCACTTTTCTTTGATACGCTAAATAGAATTTACTTTAAAGGGACTTAGTAACATTGTCAAATCCTCAAATAAAATTTAATTCTAGCGGTTCCCTTTATATACTTGTTGTATTCGTATTAACAATAAAATCACGGGACAGGTTTCGGTTTTTCAAATTTCCCTTTCGTTACAAAGATATGTATGATTGAAGTATCAGATAAGAAAAACTCCGGGCGAGTTTTTCTTCCGTGTACAAAGTGATTGCAGTGAGTTACTGAATATCACTTTGCATTTTCGCCTCATTACTTGGCCATGCAATGTCCATTTGACTTGAAATTTTCACACAATACCCTGTGGACATATGAGATAACAAACAATACATTGCATCAACCATTCATCACTTTTTGCACATGTCAACAAAGTTACCAGATCCCTTTAAAGGACTGTCCGCCTTTGCAAGCCAAATTTCAAGGTTGCGAGGTTATTGTCTTTATGAAAGAAAATGCCATTTAACAGCATGCCTGAAAAAATTAGGGCTTGAAATCTCTTTTTCGTGGAGTTATAGACCTCAAATAATAAAACGACACAGCGCGTTTAATTGTGCATTATACGAGTATTCACCCGGTGCGAAATTTCGCTCACGTGCGCATTCCACGGAGTACCACGTTGCTGTGCGTGACCACTACGTGACCCGCACACAGATTGTGATCGAACAACGGCGTAAGCGAATACTAAACAAAATAACCAAAACTCGCTAAAACTGATACATGTAATTGTATAATCTTCATTTTCGAGACCTTTTCCGTGACATACGTTTACAAATTTCGGCTTCACAATACCTTGACAGAATAAGTACAATATTGTTGTAATATTATGCTTAATCAGTTAAACTCCTTTATTGACCGATATATAGTTTGGTGGAGGGGCGCAATCGTTTTCCATTCGTAGAATCCAAATTACAGGGCTGTTCGATCTGAATGTTTGTGTGTGTGTTATATTCATCCTCATCCGTCTACTGGAAACTGTTCAGACGGACAGTCTCTTTAAAGGGATCTAGAAACTTTATGTGAATCGACCAACGACTAACTCACTGACATGTCTCTAAAAGGTCTTACTGCCGTGCCTGCTTGTTTTCCTCTTAAATACTAATACAAGTATGAAAACCAGTTTGGACTTTCTGAATGGTCTATTTTGTTATTGAGATATTTATGATTTGATGTGAAAGAATCTCGGTGATCGTTCAACTGTATACAAACCAAGAGTTAGCAAATATCACTTTTTCAATTTGTTTCATAAAATTAACCTGGAATGTCCACACAATGCACACAATACAGGTCTTGTATCAAACCTGTGTCCGTTTTGCATAATCATAGTTTTTACATCACTTTAAACAGTAACTGAACGTTATGCCGTTGAGTAAATTGTTTTATCACCTTGATTCATAATACAGTATGATACAAACATTTCCCCACGAAGTTGCTCCTGATTTCAAATATAATATATATATTTATATTACGTGAGACAAACAAAATATAAAGTACTTACAAATGAAATACTCTCTTGCTAAGTAAATATATATTGCATTTGTCTATAGTGTCATGACATTCATAACACGAAATGCAAGTAAGACGTGGGCTAAACTTACTAAACGATTTATACTTTTAGTGGCCAAATAAAAACTCTCCGCTTACCGTCTTAAGAAAGTCGTAATTATTTCCTCAACTATTTACTAAATGTTAATGAAAATTGTACTGAGGGATCTTTACACCCAACTTGTAATCTTTGATGTCATTAAAAAAAAATAATAATGAGGTTCGTAGTACATATTTGGTGTTTAATTCAATATAAAAAAAACTCCCCCACACAAATTTTTAATGATAAATACATAACATCGATACACATGTTGCTAAACAATGCAATTAAGGAGTGGGCTAAATCAAAACTAAATCGATTTACACTTTTATTACACTTTTATTGGCAAAAAGCCATGTCTTCAAACAGATCGCTTCTCAACTATATACACCTACTTTCGCTTTCCAAAGATGTAAATAACCTATTGCTTGATAATTAAAGGGTACACCCACCCAAAAATAATATTCTTATTATAGAAAAAGTACCATCTTTAGTATTCCATTCCTTCAACAAGTTCACAAAAATATGTTTCAGAAAAAAATATATAATTGGAAAACGCATCACCATTCTCAACCATGCGTTCATGCGGTCTGAATTTCGTAGACTATATGCGTGCAGAGCCAGAGCGCACTGTGCAGAGCCAATGAATCATCCGGGAAATCTATTGACGTACGCGTGAAAGCATTGGCGCACTCGCAAATGCTTGGCCCGTATGGAACCAGGAAATAGCAGTGGTTCCGTAAGTGGTGGAAATTAATTGCTTTGTTTATGAATTACACAACCCTTTGCAAAATGTTGGGTATCTATTTGATATCACAAAACGGTACCAAAACATATAATAATGTGTTGTCCTTTGCCTGGTGGTCCCCTTTAACTCTCATCGTGTCACATTGTTCTTAATCACTATAACACTTATTGTTAAGTGAGCATGTATTCAGTGCTATATATACCCCAAAGCTGTG
>JBAMJV010010372.1:0-30311 GCA_037951105.1 Echinarachnius parma | reverse complement strand
CTTTCAATTCGCCTTGCAGTCCTTCGGACATTAAATGTCTCTCTCTTTTCCTGCCAACATATATGCAATTATTTTCTGCAAGAACACAAAATAAACATCAAATATATTTCCAAGAAAATTATAAAGAGTCAAAATAACGCTTTCTTCGTTTCCAAGCTTTTGCCATTTGTTTTTTTTCCAAAACCAAAACAAAATCTGAAAACAAAACAGAAATGCATCATAATCCGTCGTCAATTCAATTCCAAGAGTCGGCAATCATGTCAATCGCAATAAATTTATATCTGAAAGAGAAATAACTGAATCCGTTATTAATCATCAGCTCCATTCCCAAATTCAGAAAAATCTGTCAATCATATAAAGAAACATATATGAAAAAGGGGAAGTAGCAAATCTCTTTTCCACGATTCAGAAATCTTCTCATTCATAGCAGGATATCTATCTTCAAAAAATTAATAAGGAAATCCCTCGTCAGTTCCGTTCCAATGTCAGAAAATCTATGAAACCTGCAACCAAAAATCCATGTTAGTGTTTAATTAATAGATATCACTTTTCCTTAACCCTTCTGCCCCACCTGACAAGCAATGTCTTAAAGTCATCACTTCTGTGACACTTCCAAAAGTCACATCTGAGCAGGAGGAGAAAGATTCCTCATTGATAGGGATCGATAATAATAATGAATACATCAACTTACTAATACATTTGGTGGTTTGCTGATCAAAAAGTGAATATGTTTTGCAACTAAAGCATTCTGATAACACACTTAATAACTACAGGTATCAACAATTCATAATAACATTATTGTAACCACACGCTTCTTATTATGGAACTTCGTGAATATAGATAGACGTATATCATTACATATACTAGGGGGGTTCAAGTGATACTGACATGAATTCAATTAAAGGGATCTTGAAATGCGTGAATTATGCAACATGACCAGTTCCAAAAAAAAATTTACACTGTTCAGCTAACTTCTGCTTCAATATAAATATGATATAAAGTGATAGAACTGAACAATAACACATGCACAGCCCTGTATCCCGAACTTTTCAAGGGGGCGTTATTTTCCGCGTAATTATGATATTTATGTCAGATCTTGATACTGAAATTACCAAGTCTGATTTGATAGATGTGGTTCTGTTATAAATATGAGATTAAGATGCAAAGAAATAAGGCACGACATGCGAAAGATATAAATTCAGATATTATGTTTTATTAACATGAAATTGAAACCATCATCGGTTTGAAATAAACACATACTAAGCAAAACATAATTTAAATGGCGCCCTTAATCACAAAATGATAATAATAATCAGGGGTAGTTGAGTTATCATTATTTCTGTTATGGGGATGAATTACTGGGTGAATAGCACCTTAAGAGTTCTGGAGAGGTTGCAGACCCAGTCTGCGTAGAAAAAACATGGAGGTACGGGCGTCGGCTGTAGTAGCTCTCGCGAGAGTTCATCGCGTTGAAGTTGCAGACCCAGTCTGCAATGATGTGAAGCGCGCGGTGGTTGAATTCCCCATGACGGGCGTCGTGGAGGACGATCGACTGCACCGCGATACTGTGGACATCTAGGCCCGTAGTCGAGATGACTGGAGTTGCGGAGTCGTGCCGGAGCCGGTTCGAAGACCCAGTGGTGCCAACGCGGAGCCGGATGGAAGCCGGTATGACGGTTGGATCATCGGAGCTCGGGTCGGATGAACGGCGGATTGGAGATCTCCGTTGTAGCTTGGCGTGACATAGCCCGGAGTTAGAGATACTCGGTGGAGTTGAAGATGCTCGTTAGAGCAAAAGTTAGAGTTGACGATAGTCGTAGAGCTGAAGTTAGAGTTGACGATATTCGTAGAGCTGCTCGTTAGAGTTGAAGATGCTCGTAGAGCTGCTCGTTAGAGTTGACGATAGTCGTAGAGCTGCTCGTTAGAGTTGAAGATGCTCGTAGAGCTGCTCGTTAGAGCCGAAGTTAGAGTTGACGATAGTCGTAGAGCTGCTCGTTAGAGTTGAAGATGCTCGTAGAGCTGCTCGTTAGAGTTGACGATAGTCGTAGAGCTGCTCGTTAGAGTTGAAGATGCTCGTAGAGCTGCTCGTTAGAGCCGAAGTTAGAGTTGACGATAGTCGTAGAGCTGCTCGTTAGAGTTGACGATAGTCGTAGAGTAGTCATTAGAGTTGAAGATGCTCGTAGAGCCCAGCTGGTTCCTAATGGGGGAAGGTTAAAGCCAATAGTTCATAACATTTGCTTCCTCCATTTACAATTAAACATCAGCTATCACATACTGATTATGACAATGAATATGTGTATTGTATAGCCATAATCATAAAAATGAAACATTTTAATGTGTGAACTCATCTAATCTTCACATATATCACATACAAAAGGCACAATTTCTACAATCATTACATCCAAATGCCTCGCATAAATAATTAGGAAATATGCAATATGTCCATGCTATTTCATTGCATAAGACTTTTTTCATATCAAGGAGTTATATATATTGAATCAAAAAGCCTCACATAAATACGGAGAATTTAATTCATTCATGCTATTTAGTTGCATATTTTCTTAACATAAAATAAATCAGGCTTTCAAAGCATCAATGAAATACAAATACACTTTAAAGTTAATGTGCTTTAAAGTTTTGACATTGTAAACTAATAACCGTATGCATAAATATTAACTCATCTCAAATATATTGTCAAATCATATAATTAAGCTGGTACAATATTGAGTGTATGAGCTATATATAACTATAACATACATGTACATGAATTACTAAACTTCTACACAATGAAATCATTCAACAAAACTTACAGATTTTTGGTGACAGATGCCGATGAAGAGGTATGGTGACGGCAAGGTGGAGGAGGCTTTACCCAGCATCATGGTGGTTGGATTGCTGGGTGCTTTCCGGCGTAAAATTGACTAATACTATAGCCCAACATCAGGCTGGTATCTGGTGTATCACCTGCTCAAATTCACGACCTTCCATACTCAGTGACTGATGCTATCTGTGTCACTTGACTATTCTCTCACATCCACTATAACCTACAGTACCCAAATCCAACGCACATGAACAAAAGAATGTTCCCGCCCAAAATCATAGTAAATTCAACTTACTGGAGGTGACCCAATCACACAAAACTAGTCGATACCAGTTCCCTTCTTATTTACTACCCTGGATAGGTACTAGGCATTACATACCAAAACTATTCAACCATCCCTTTGAATGAACAACTTTCCCGATTGTTCTATCTAAACTTCACTCACGTGTACAATAAACATTCAGCTTCTGTACACACTATCTCTATACAATTCTCACTTTGCATGAACACACTCCCTATTATTAAATCAGGGATATCCCTGGTTCCATCTCAAGCTAAACCATATACAATAACCCTTAACAGTGAGCTTGTGTGCACACTAAATATATACAAACCCGGGGCCTTATAGCCTAAAACACATGCTCACACATTAAATAAAAAGAAGCAGTCACACATTACTGAATTTATGGTCAAGTGTGGATGCCCAAATCTCTTAAAACGAAGTCACTCTGTGACAATATTCCCCACCTTCAAGAAATTTCTGTAATAAAAAAAAAAAAGTAAACTGGGGTAATTTGTCCCAAAACAACAACCTACAAAAATAAAGGTTCAACATAAAATAAAATTGTACTTTCAATTCGCCTTGCAGTCCTTCGGACATTAAATGTCTCTCTCTTTTCCTGCCAACATATATGCAATTATTTTCTGCAAGAACACAAAATAAACATCAAATATATTTCCAAGAAAATTATAAAGAGTCTAAATAACGCTTTCTTCGTTTCCAAGCTTTTGCCATTTGTTTTTTTTCCAAAACCAAAACAAAATCTGAAAACAAAACAGAAATGCATCATAATCCGTCGTCAATTCAATTCCAAGAGTCGGCAATCATGTCAATCGCAATAAATTTATATCTGAAAGAGAAATAACTGAATCCGTTATTAATCATCAGCTCCATTCCCAAATTCAGAAAAATCTGTCAATCATATAAAGAAACATATATGAAAAAGGGGAAGTAGCAAATCTCTTTTCCACGATTCAGAAATCTTCTCATTCATAGCAGGATATCTATCTGCAAAAAATTAATAAGGAAATCCCTCGTCAGTTCCGTTCCAATGTCAGAAAATCTATGAAACCTGCAACCAAAAATCCATGTTAGTGTTTAATTAATAGATATCACTTTTCCTTAACCCTTCTGCCCCACCTGACAAGCAATGTCTTCAAGTCATCACTTCTGTGACACTTCCAAAAGTCACATCTGAGCAGGAGGAGAAAGATCCAAAAGCGCCACATGCCTCTAGAGCTAACGAGGTCACATCCTTCATGACCAGAAGTGGTCACATACACTCCCAAGTGCACCAAGATCAACGTGCCCACAACAAAGGAGAGTCAATCCTCCCATACATCACCTCTCACTTCATCTGAGAACACAACGATGTCAGGATTCACTTCACCAACATCACTCTCACTACCATCTTCAACACATCCTGTGAAGCTGATATCCGTCTTGTCAGCATCCTGATCACCACAGAAACTTATTTCGCTGACCTGACAAACATCCTGTGTAACATACACACCAACTGATCGAGACAACTCCCTAGACATCACAAAAGACTCATCTGCATTAGACCTGGTCTGAATCGTCTGTGTAGACTGAAATTCCACACCATCCTCGGAAGCATCTATCGATCCAGCTAGTTCTGACTTCATCCAAGAAGTTGAACCATCACCTGTAGAAGAAAACCCTACAGAAACTTGTGAAGACACCTCTTCACAACCAGAAACTTGTGAAGACAATTCTTCATAACAAGAAACTTGTGAAGACAACTCTTCACAACCTGAAATTTGTGAAGACAACTCTTCACATTCTGAATATTGTGAAGACAATTCTTCACATCCAGAAACTTGTGAAACCCACTCTTCACACCTAGAAACTTGTGAAGACAACTCTTCACACTCTACCACAGACTTACTTGAAATGATCTTGGTAGAATCCAGTGTAGACTGCACTTCCACACTTTCAGACGGAGTCCCAATCTCTTGAATACTTCCCTGGTAAGATTCCAAAAATCCTTCAGAAAAAGAACTGCAACACGATTCCAACGAATCGAAATATGCCACCTCCACTTGTGACACATCGAGGGGAAATGCATCACTCCCATCTTGAGATTCCACTAGTCCATCTGAAAAAAGAACTGCAACATGATTCCAACGAATCAAAATATGCCACTTCCACCTGCGTCACATGAAGGGGAAACACATCACACCCATTTAGAGATTCCAAAATTCCATTAGAACTCTCACCCGATTCCAATGAATCAAAATCTGCCGCTTCCACATGCGACATACCAAGGGGACACACATCACACCCATCTTGAGTTTCCGCTGCTCCTTGGGAAGATGCTAGCGAACCAACCTCTCGATGCACTGGAAATACCTCATCAACTGACACAACGTCATACAGTGGTTTGGGTACCTGTTAGGGCGGCCTGAAAAATACCTGCCTCGTCTGCTCCCTTACTTCCGCTGTAGTTGCTTGATGATTCTCTGGCTTCCAGTTGACATCTGGGTCGTCTGGTCCCCGGACATCGGTCACATTACCAAGAATAAGATCATACACAGGGGAAAGCATACAAAGAGCATCAGTCTTACCCTTGAAGAAAGGAGTATCAATCTCGATGCTCGCCACTGGGAATATCTTGGATGTCCCGTCTACAAGCACGCAAGTCCGCTGCTCTCCAGTAAACTGTTCATCTCGTACAAGGTCACGCCTCACTACCACCATTGAACAGCCAGTCTTCCGTAGCACCTGTACAAGCTTTCCGCCTACTATCCCATTGCAGACTGGCAACACGTCGTCCCGACGCACATAACATGCCTCTGCGGATTGTACTGGAAGATTATCTCCCGATGCTAGCTTAACTGCCGTTCCATCCTTGGTGAGGTTCTCCTCTACAAGCGGTGACACCTGGACAACTCGACAGAGTCCCTCCTGATGAGCTTCCTCCCGTGGGTATGTAGGGTCGGCTGAACCTGAAACCTGTTCAGCCTTTGGTGCAACATTTGCATCCCTACCCTGGGTAAGACTGGTGCCCATCTCACGTCGACTCTGCTTGCCCGAACACTGCCATGAGAGATGACCTTCTTTATTACAAAGAAAACATGTTACTGTCTTTTTAGACTGGTTATGTTTTTGACTTGCCTCTTGTTTAGTTACGTTAGTATCTTTCTTATTACTGAACTGCTGGGCTCCATTTATTTCATTTTCTCGTCTTAGTTCCTCTAACCTAATTTGTTGAGGTAGCACCTCAATTTCATTTTCTTTTCTAAGTTTCTCTAACCTTTTCCGTTGGGAGACTAAATCATCTAACTTATTCCTTTCGGCGACTAAATGAATTTCTAACCTTACTTGCTCTGCTCTTTCACATCTCTCCTCTTCCAAACATTCATCCACGTATGCCTTTAAATCTAACCCACTCAAACCAAACTTCTCTGCTTGTGCAATGTACCTGTCTCTCTCCATACTGAAGGATACACCAGAAAACAAAATTATGCACTTACCGCGCTGCACCTAACTATGCCGCGGTGTGCTCTTACCGGCCCCTGCAGAACTTGGAACACCAAGCTGGGTAAAGCCTCTGTGCCTTGATCTGCGCCAGTCAACCATCTAGTGAACCTTCAATACTTAGAACAAAGAAGAACAATGTGACATTAATACACACAAATATTGGTTTGTTTAAGAAGCCATATATCTTGTCATAGTAATCACTTTATAGTTTAACCCGATCTATCAGAAAGAAGGAGTCCCTTCGTGGTCGCCAATTGTCAGATCTTGATACTGAAATTACCAAGTCTGATTTGATAGATGTGGTTCTGTTATAAATATGAGATTAAGATGCAAAGAAATAAGGCACGACATGCGAAAGATATAAATTCAGATATTATGTTTTATTAACGTGAAATTGAAACCATCATCGGTTTGAAATAAACACATACTAAGCAAAACATAATTTAAATGGCGCCCTTAATCACAAAATGATAATAATAATCAGGGGTAGTTGAGTTATCATTATTTCTGTTATGGGGATGAATTACTGGGTGAATAGCACCTTAAGAGTTCTGGAGAGGTTGCAGACCCAGTCTGCGTAGAAAAAACACGGAGGTACGGGCGTCGGCTGTAGTAGCTCTCGCGAGAGTTCATCGCGTTGAAGTTGCAGACCCAGTCTGCAATGATGTGAAGCGCGCGGTGGTTGAATTCCCCATGACGGGCGTCGTGGAGGACGATCGACTGCACCGCGATACTGTGGACATCTAGGCCCGTAGTCGAGATGACTGGAGTTGCGGAGTCGTGCCGGAGCCGGTTCGAAGACCCAGTGGTGCCAACGCGGAGCCGGATGGAAGCCGGTATGACGGTTGGATCATCGGAGCTCGGGTCGGATGAACGGCGGATTGGAGATCTCCGTTGTAGCTTGGCGTGACATAGCCCGGAGTTAGAGATACTCGGTGGAGTTGAAGATGCTCGTTAGAGCCGAAGTTAGAGTTGACGATAGTCGTAGAGCTGAAGTTAGAGTTGACGATATTCGTAGAGCTGCTCGTTAGAGTTTGCGATAGTCGTAGAGCTGCTCGTTAGAGTTGAAGATGCTCGTAGAGCTGCTCGTTAGAGCCGAAGTTAGAGTTGACGATAGTCGTAGAACTGCTCGTTAGAGTTGAAGATGCTCGTAGAGCTGCTCGTTAGAGTTGACGATAGTCGTAGAGCTGCTCGTTAGAGTTGAAGATGCTCGTAGAGCTGCTCGTTAGAGCCGAAGTTAGAGTTGACGATAGTCGTAGAGCTGCTCGTTAGAGTCGAAGTTAGAGTTGACGATAGTCGTAGAGTAGTCATTATAGTTGAAGATGCTCGTAGAGCCCAGCTGGTTCCTAATGGGGGAAGGTTAAAGCCAATAGTTCATAACATTTGCTTCCTCCATTTACAATTAAACATCAGCTATCACATACTGATTATGACAATGAATATGTGTATTGTATAGCCATAATCATAAAAATGAAACATTTTAATGTGTGAACTCATCTAATCTTCACATATATCACATACAAAAGGCACAATTTCTACAATCATTACATCCAAATGCCTCGCATAAATAATTAGGAAATATGCAATATGTCCATGCTATTTCATTGCATAAGACTTTTTTCATATCAAGGAGTTATATATATTGAATCAAAAAGCCTCACATAAATACGGAGAATTTAATTCATTCATGCTATTTAGTTGCATATTTTCTTAACATAAAATAAATCAGGCTTTCAAAGCATCAATGAAATACAAATACACTTTAAAGTTAATGTGCTTTAAAGTTTTGACATTGTAAACTAATAACCGTATGCATAAATATTAACTCATCTCAAATATATTGTCAAATCATATAATTAAGCTGGTACAATATTGAGTGTATGAGCTATATATAACTATAACATACATGTACATGAATTACTAAACTTCTACACAATGAAATCATTCAACAAAACTTACAGATTTTTGGTGACAGATGCCGATGAAGAGGTATGGGATCGTTAATACTAAGGAATGCATCAACTTACCAATACAGGCATTTGGTGGATTGCTGATCGAAAAAGTGATTATATTTTACAACTAAAGCATTCTGATAACACACGTAATAACTACAGGTATCTAACAGTCATACAAACATAATAAAACCACACGCTTCTTATCATGAAACTACATGAATATACTAACGGGGGTTCAAGTGATACTGACATGAAATCCATATAAGTAAAATTATATTCTTTCTCATGGTTGGTAATAAGAGTGTACATTGCATTTTTAGGGGGTGGGGCGTTTCCCACTACTGTCATTCACCTTTAAAGGGTTCTTGAAGTGCGTGAATAATGCAACATGACTAGTTCCAACAAAATCTTATACTGTTCAACTAACTATTGCTTCAATATAATCAAATATGATATAAAGTGATATAATTCAACGATAACACATGCACGTGCACGTATCCCACACTTCTCAATGGGTAGTTATTTTCCGCGTAATTATGATTACGGTACTCAAAGACGCTACAATATTATTATGAAGTATTCAGCAGTAAACTATGGTGGCATTATAGGGACACTTTGGCCAAATTTTGGCCAAACTTTGGCCAAATTTTGGCCAAATTATACATATTTGGCCAAAATTTGGCCAAATATGCATAATTTGGCCAAAATTTGGCCAAAGTGTCCCTATAATGCCACCATAGTAAACTCTTTTATTTAATATGGTGCAATGTAATGGCAAATTAGTGTATTGTTATCGAGGTTGTCCATTTTAAAATATGAGCGCGGACAGACGTGTGCGCAATCGTCTAAATAGAAGTGACACATATAATAATAATAATAATAATACTAATAATAATATGACCCATATATTTGAATATACCACATCGCACATTACGAGGAGTTTTTCTGTTCCTGTCATTTAATTATGCTGATTTGACATTTGAAGCTATGTGGGTTTCAGTTGCATGTTTGATTTTAAAGGGGTAGTACAGTTTTGTTAAGGCTGAACTTTAGTAACCAAAATCTGCACAGTAACATTACAAAATAATAGTTATACCTCCACCATGTTCCCCAAATTCAATTTCGATTAGCTAACCAGTTTAATTTGTTCACATCTTTTTTTTTTTTTTTTTTTTTTTTGGGGGGGGGGGGGGGGGCAAATGACAATACAAACTAAATAAAGAATACATAGACTCCTCTTACTTGTATTGCAAACATTAAGGTAGGCATAGTTTAAGGATACCCGTAAGAAACATTCATATTACTTAGCTTACTCAACTAGCCTGGTAGGCATATTTCTATTGATTTGCCTTTACTACACGTTTAATAATTGTAGTATAGCAGAGATGAAAGTAGCTAATCAACGAAATATACACGCGAAATGTATGAGTATGCACCATATAAATCGACGTATTACATTCATGGATCATATCGACAAGCTGAAACACTCACAATCTTATCAAGAACCTCATGCAGTCATATAATAGACACTGAAGTTTCCACTTTAAAGTCAGCAGACATGGGCAATTGCAGGGATAGCACAATTCTGGTTTTGATAACGCTTAATAATTATTCTTTTTGCGATGTACAGGAAAAAGGGCTCGAGCAACCGAAACTAAGCAACGTTTGTTATTTAAATCAAATACAATTCGCTGCCACTCACTTATACTAACAATTAAACGATAAACGTTAATACAGTGGAACATATTTTTTTCATACAACTTATTATAAATACCTATAATTTTGCGCCCGTGTGTGTGTATGTGCGGGAGGGGGGGGGGGGGCGTTACCAAACGCTGCATATTCACTACTTTCATCATGCTGCATGAGCACGTCGAATTATTCAACGTGTATCATGTAGACATGAGCAGGTTGAATTAATTAAATGTACGTCTTGTGAATCGTTTACTTTGCCTTTTGCAAAACACTAAACAAGTGAAATTTAATTTAAAAAACACGACGGCGCGTCGTCACGACTCTTCATTTTGATGAGTTTGTGATGTAGATCTTTTACTTTGGACATTGCCAATCATCACAAAGATTCTTAGCATACATACACGTAGCATAATTAAGTTAAATCTAATTGACAATTTGATGGGTAGGTTGTATACGCAAGAAGCTGTAACGTTTATGTTTATAGTGCTATATCCATACACAGGATAATGTATTGAGACTAATTGAACATTCATGACGTTGCATTATCGGATTTGTATGAAGACGTGTCTTATCACCAAACATAAAATACCCCATTAAAGGACGAACTTGTGCCAGAAGTATGAAGTTCATTTCGATCACACTGCTAGGTCGGGTTCCCATATTTGTGTTATATACTTACATGTATTAGTTTAAAGGTTGGTCAGATGTCTCAAACAGACGCGCAGTGCCATGTTGATAAAGCAGTGCGTACGGCGTGTTGAGTCCAACTGACTCAGTGTTATGCAGTACGCACAAACTAGACTAGTTCAATTATGGTAACTCGCAGTGTAACATCAACACGCATGATGATCTTTAAGCATTTAAATAGAGCCTTTGGAATATGATTATCTTGTTAGTATTAATATTTAACCGTGGTCATGGTGATTTATTTGCCGTAGATAATTTATGTAAACACTTCAGCGTAATTGTACATGTTATAAGAAGGCTTTCACAAACAAACCGCTGTACATTGGCGTTTCGAGTGAAATCGACACAGAGTTGAAAAATGCTATGCAAATATACCTTACCCAATCGGACAATAACATTATTTCATTTGAAAACTGTGTATAAGGTTCATGTAGGTGTATTTACACTACACTAGGTGTAACGCTAACACACGTGGAAATTAAAGCAACACACACACATCACAATTCCATCATTCATGTTAAAGACATTCTATAACCCTCTTCTTAATCATAATTTCAATAAAACATGACATGCTTAATTTTGCAAGAAAAATGGTTGAAACCAAAGATTTATTAGAGCGCGCCCTCTTGAGTTTTAATTGATCTTGTTGAATGATAACAGGCTGTTTACTTAAGCGTTTGTAATTTTCTATATCTTTCAAGCATGGTGGATGTATACGTGTTAGTTTGTAATGTTATTGTGCAGGTTTTGGTTACTAAAGCCCAGCGTTACCAAAACTGTACTCTTTAAGAAATACAAAGTCGAGTTATATTGAACCATAGCATGATCGTATTGGAACGGGGGGGGGGGGGGGGGGGGGGGAGGGGGAGTAGGGGGTGGATGTGCATCATATGGATGATTAACTTTGCTTCTTGCAACATACTAAACAAGTGAAATTAAGTAACAATTACGACGGCGACACGTGCCACACGTATCGTGCTCTCTTTTAATTTTGACGAGTTTGTGATGTAAATGTTTAATTTTGGACATTTCCCAGTATCACAAATATTCTTTACATACATGCACGTAGCATAATTAAGTTGAATTCTAATTAACGATTTAATTTGTATTTTGTATACGCAATAAGCTATACAGTTTATTTATAAGTGCTATATCCATTCACAGGATGTATGTATGGACAATATTTCAAACATACATGACGTTGCATAATCGGATTTGTACAAAGAAGTGTCTTATCACCACAAATAAAATACCCCCATTGATGGACAACCTTGAACCAGAAGTATAAGTTAATTACGATCACAATGCTAGGTCGTGTTCCCTTATTTGTGTTGTATATTTAGTTTAAAGGTAGTTCGGTGTCAATCAGACGCGCATTGCCATCTTGCGAAATCAATGAGTGCGGCGTGTGGAATACAACTGGCTCAGCGTTATGCAATGCGCACACACTAGAACATTTTCAAAGCCCAGACCAAGTACCTTCATAATGTTTGAGGCTGAGACAAGGGTCGGTCAAAAATTGTCGAGGCCGAGACCGGGATCCTTCGCAATTTCCGAGGCCGAGGCCAGGTTCCATAGAAATTTTCGAGGCCAAAACCATCACCAATGATGATCGAGAATGATGGTTTGAACCCCACCCCCCCCCCCCCCCCCCCCCCCCCTCCTGGGTACGCCTGTGGTGTAATGTCATGCTTGTGCGCATTTTACAACTGTAGTTTATAAACAAACCTACGCACGATGATCACAGCGTCAGATTACCAAACAGAGAATGAAATGATAAGGAACAAATATTAAAGTTCCGGATAAATAAACACGATCATAACTCTATATGGGCCGCGACGTGAGAAAAGGGCCCTTAGCGCTGCTGAGTCAATACGCTGTAAACTCAACACGGAAGTCGCACTAACAATTCATGTGTGTGGCGCGCGCAAACGTGCACAAAATATTAGTGCATGCGATATCAGCGCAGTACTTCACACAGTCGGTGAGCTAGCTCGAAAAAAAATTGAAAACACAACCTGGATTTTGCTGCATGGAACTTTCAAGTATGAATGAAACGGTAAGAAAATATAAATATTAGATTGTAGAACAAACATAATACATTTAGGTGTAAAATGGGGCTTTGATAATTATAACTGATTTAAACTGAATGAAGCTCACATTCCTGCTCGTCACATAGTCTATATTTTTAACCAGTCCGAGGCTTTTAATTTGTTGTTGGCCAGTTGGTAAGTTGAAGAAGTTTGTTAACGTAGCCGAGTTACGCGTACCACTAATGTCATTAGTAATGAAATTAAAATAAAGGCAGTGTACCTTATTTCCAAAGCTTCAACATTGTTGTTTGAGATGAGAAAAGGAGTTGTTTATAAATCATTTGTCATTTTCATCATGTAGAAATCTAGCTCTAGATAGTCTATCTAGATCTACTGCTGACGAACTAGCTTCACAACTCGGACTTAGACTTAGTAAACAAATAAAAAACGGCGAGCAATAACATGTTTAAATATGAAGCAATGCTGAAATGAAGTACACTGCCTTTGTTAAATGTTATACGTAGTTGTACATATTGCTAGTGGATACCACGTCGTAAAGTAACATAACATTATGAACTATTTTGTTTACATATTCATTTCTATATTATGACTTTATGGTAAACCCTTTACTCTAGAGTCTAGATCACATCTAACTGTTACAAAAATTAAACATTAAAACTAAAAATGGCACAATTGTTACTGTTGTAAATTGCCTTTCCATCATGCACTCAGTGCTCATTTGTCTGCATTTGATTTATGTATCAGCATAACAATATACTTTTCACAATCTTATAGAGTAGAGCCTAGTCCTAGAGCCTAGACTAAGGTCTACACTCATGACTAAAACTGAACCTGTGTACATGTATAGAAACGGGAAAATTGTTTGGCTTATCTCACAATATTAACAGCGCACGTCACACTGTTATAGTAAATTACTAACAATAACAGTCACACAAAAGTTGCACATTTAAAAAATATTAGACCTCTCCTGCTTATATTTTGTTAAGCTATAAAAGTTAGTTGTTGGCCCATACAGCTTTTATAATATACAAACAGACTAGAATTACTTGTAAAGTGATGCTGACAGTAAACAAAAAAAAATGCTACTAATATTCTAATTCTGATTAGTCTTGCTATTATTTTAGTAAGCCAAACTTTAATTATAAGTGTCACAGGCATGGTAAAGGCTATATTTTATTAAGTAGAACCAATTTTTTTTATATTTTACAGGATGTTGATGATGTTCATCCAGACTGTACACGTCCCCCTCATCGTCATCATGATCATGCCGGTAAAAGTTCTGACAGATGGAGAGGGGAGATACCCGATGTCTGGTCAAAGGTATGTTTTTGAGTTTGCCTCGATAGGCAGTTGAATATAGTGTCAGCCTTTTGGATAGTGTCAGCCCTTTTCCGGCTTCTATAACCCTCCATGACATTCTGTTAATTTGATATTTAAAATATAATTATCAGTGTCTTGAAAATCATGTAAGAAAATCTGTTATGATTTTGTTTCTTAAATAGTGTGGTCTATACACCGTTCCCAGAAAAAACGAAACCGAGTTTCATGGCAGAAATTTTCTGTCATAATGAATAATTTAATTGATGATATATATATGCCTGGAAAGCTCTGTGTCTCTTCTTTCATTTGATGTGCAACTTATGGCACATACTTCAAGCATGACTGAATTAGAACAATGGAAAGTGGTGTTACCAATATTCAATTTGCACGCATAAATTTGAAGTTTGGGTGAGTTTTAAGAGTTGTAAACGTACTTATTTTTAAAAAGGACAAACACCACATAAAAGTTCATATTTTTATCTTTTACATGACACCTCATGCTCAAAAAATAAATGATTTATGCCAGAGAACGAGTACAATGAAAACATGCCTGATTTCTGCCCGAATGAGTGAAAGTTGAGTAAGAAGTCGCTCAGCTTTCCTGACTAGCAGCTGACAATGGACTTTGATGCATGAGTGAATTTACACAAACATGGGGATCAGGAAACAGGCTAGATCAGGAAAGTTACTCATTTGGGCTGGAATCAAGCATGTTTTCATTGTATTCGTTCTCTGGCATATATAATTTATTTTTTAATCATGAGGTGTCATGTAAAAGATAAAATTATGAATTTTCATGCGGTGTCTGTCCTTTTTCAAAATAAGTACGTTTACTACTCTTAAAACTCTCCCCAAAACCTCACCCAAACTTGCAATTTCTGCGCGCAAATTGAATTTTGGTAACACCACTTTCTATCGTTCTAATTCAGTCATGCGTGAATTATGTGCCATAAGTTGTATATCAAATAAAAGAAGAGACACATAGCTTTTCAGACATATATATATCATCAAGGAAATTATTCATTATAACATAAAATTTCTGCCATGAAACCCGGTTTCGTTTTTTCTGGGACACGGTGTAGTTTAGTGATTAATACAAAAATAAAAAAGATACCATCAAGCGATGCATTTCTGCCAGGTTATATTATTAAGTAGATTTGTTAATTTGACGTCAAAAAAAAAGTTATATCATACTTGACCCCTTGCAAAAGGCTAATACTATTTTTAGTTTTCTGACATTTTCTTGAAATCTGTCGTGGTTAAGCCATGAACTGACATATAGATTTGTTTTGCCATTAAATAAATCATACTATGAAGTGATTTCATCTACAAATGAAGAATACAAAATGTAAATCTATTTTGATATTAAATACACATAATGTGCTGCATGTCCTGGTTTTATCTTGAGTACTGAGGCTGAAGTAATTTTGTGAAATATTTGTTTGGTATAGGTACAAGTATTTTTAATATTCAAACTATCCATGCATTTCAGGTCTGTCTGTGACAGCCTAGGAGAGTTTGCAGAAGTGGTGGGCAAGTCCTCATCCTCAAGTGTCCCCAAGCTGAACAACAGTGGTCAGGGTTGGCAGTGGTACAACTGAAAGGGCTTCCTCTACATATACCTCCTGAAAGTAACTGGCCCCAGGAAGTACGCATACTTCAGATTCAGCCAAGACAAGCCTGGTATCGTCTTTGTTCGCCAGAGAATCGGAGATGAGGAAACCGCCAGATGCTTGATGAAGAGAGGTGTGGAGCCATCAAATGCCATGTGCCCGGCCATGCTGAAGCCTCCTGGACTGTCTCTCGACCGCCAAAACTACTTGTTCAAACAAATTTGGCCATTTTGTAAGGCCAGCCTGTCAGGATGTTGCCGGCCCTGAGCCCCAGAGACTGAGATCTCATGAACAATATAGTTGGCTTGTCCCTTAGGCAACCTCTCCAAACAGAACCAGTTAACCTCTTAAGGACAATATGGAAATAATCACATGGGTGATATTCGACTTAGTCCATGAGCGTTCACAGGGGAAAAGCATTAGCCCTCAGTCTTTACAGAAATTTATTTTTTACTGATGAATTGGGATTTTGTTTTTCTTCCATGAAAATGGTTTAGATAATTTATTTGGTACACCAAGGCATAGCAGCTTGCTTCACATGTTTAAATAGCATCCTGTTGTATGTCCTTATTTGAACATGATGATCCCTGTAAAAAGACTGTTTTACAAACTTTGCATCCAATTTGTAATGGTATTGTATTTGTGGATTGTAGTCATTTCCCATCATTATTTTATAAGATATTGTAAGCAACAATTTATTTTGCATTTCAAGAGTAAGCATGGAATGCCAAGAGAGTAAATTATCAAACATGAATGCAATAATGGGCAAAGAAGTCAGCATTAACATAGCTTCTTTTGAGAAAATATTCAAAAGACAAGGAAGTGGAAATACTTCATTGATTTACAAGTGGAAATACTGTTATGATAATAATTACTAGTATTTGAGGATAAAATGGCTATTGATCATTGTATCATTCTGGATTTCTAACTTACATCCAGTACTGTCTATGCATGGTGAAATAGGCATCTGCCATTATTGGTCAAAGTGAATTTTAGTAACCAAAACCTGCATCATTACAGTACAAACTAATAGTTACTTATAACTCCACCATGCTCGACAATAAACAACTCAGTGAAAATCCGGTTATCATAAAAAAAAAACTCAAGAGGGCTCTCTCATTTGTCATACAAAATTGTGCTTGTGATGTTTTGTTAAAATAATTATTAAATAGAGATATCATCAACAACTATTTAAAACACTCTTTTGACTTGTTTGAAAGAAGTGTATTTAACAGTTTATGTATTTGTTTTTAGGTCAAGATATCGCCTGACTAGTTATATAAATAAAATATTTTGAAATCAAATTTTACAACTATGAGAGCATATGAAAGGGAATGATTCTCATTTCACATGTTGTATTCAATAAACTTTCAAATGGAATTGAAACCAAAGCTGATTATAGGTACTTGTCATCCAATAGCCTGTAAGCAAGGTCTCTATTGTAATTGGGAATTACCATTTTCATGTCCACCTCAATTTTCTTGATGTTTGAAAAAGATATTTAATATCTGTACATACATTTATCTGCATTTAAATAACCTTTATTTTTCTCATGATAATGGAATGTGTTAAAGGGACGTAGTAACATTGTCCAAATCCTCAAAATAAAATTTTAATTATAGCGGTTCCCTCATACATTGTTGTATTCGTATTAACAATAAAATCATGGGACAGGTTTCGGTTTTTCAAATTTCCCTTTCGTTACAAAGATATGTACGATCGAAGTATTCAGATAAGAAAAACTCCCGTGGAGTTTTGAAACCGTGTACAAAGTGAGTGCAGTGAGTTAGTGAATATCACTTTGCATTTTCGCCCATTACTTGGCCATGCAATGTCCATTTGACTTGAAATTTTCACACAAGTATACCCTGTGGACATATGAGATAACAACAATATACATTGCATCAACCGTTCATCACTTTTGCACATGTCAACAAAATTACTAGATCCCTTAAGGTTGCGTTTATATTTTGTTTTTTATTTCTTTTATTATTTTCTGTACATTTCTACATGTTTGAATTTTCATTTGTACAGGGTTTGATATTAAAATGCCTACATATGCAGGGTTCTGTGCACTTATTCCTCATTCAAAATCCTGTAAGAGTTATGTTGCTACGGTAACAATGATGATCTATGTAAATAAAAAAATATTTATTTATTTTAAATCGTGATGTCCAGAGCTTCTTTGAATGACTTGAAAGTTCTTGGTTGTCTGGGTTGTGTTCGGTGATTGACTTGCATGTAATTGGGTGTTATTTACATGTGTGTAGAGGATAAAAAAGAGAAACACAAAAATTATTTGTTATCCAATAGTGGTGAAATGTGACGTCATCAAATTCTATTATTAGAATTTCTCAATTTGAACTTTATTTTCCGAAAGAACATACAAAATAATGTCCAAATGTCCAAAATAAATTGAATATGTTAAGTATTGGCTGAGATATGACGATCCGAATGAATCTTAATTCAATGGGCAATCAGTGTTATAATGCTCTGGGAGCACTATAACACTGTTTGCCTATTGCAACAAAAAAACCATTCGAATGGGCATATCCCATGCCGTACTTTACATATTCAATTCATTTTCGACATTTTGACATTATTTGTTATGCTCTTTTGGAAAATTAAGTTAAAAGTGAGAAGAAAAAAAAAAAAATTGGATGACGTCATAGCTTCTGTACTCTATGGTCTGTAAACACTTGGTTGTCATGGTAACAAGACCTGTACTTGATTTTGAGTGGGGGGGGGGGGGGGGGGCAGGGTTCATGTCACTCAATTTGTAAAACAATTTCGAAAAATAGTCTCTTTTTAACAATTATATGCATTATCTTTAATGCTGTAGTCAGTAAGAAATCGGTTACCATGGTTACCATAATAAGCGTTATTTTTTAATTTTTCAAATTTTGTATTCATTCAACAATATCTGAACTTCAACTTCGTGTATGCTTGAGAGATATGGGTCGTGTATTGAAGAAGGGATGACTATTATGAGTTTATGCGTTTGTGTGCGATTTGCATGCGCAGTGGGGAGAGAAGAAACTTGCAGAGAAGTTGCACAATAGCAGAATTGGGGGCAAAACAGATTTTTTTCAATTAGCCGATTTTGACACTTATGAGTGGAATTTCGGAAATTTGTTTGCATATCCAAAAACTATAGAGTTTGTACTTTCATTTGGTAGTGAAAACTCATTTTTGGTATTTTATGGCCTAAGGGCCCTTTTTACGCGTCGCGGCCCATATGATAGAGTCATTTACACTATTTCGAGTTAATTTTCCATTTGAAAATAAAATGTTCTGTTCAAATAGATCAAACAAATCACGATAATAATTCACTGATTTATTTTCATTTTCATTTTTAGGGTAAAGCATTAAGCTTGTTATCTATTTGATCCATTATCATCTATTTACACATTTCTCGTCGATTGGATATAGACAAATATTGATATTCCAACCTATAGCGAGGCAAATCAAGATATCGAATGTAAGGAATCATGCAATCAGGTAATTTCAATAGCGGACATATTGTAAAACAGTCATAAACACATAAATAAAGCAGTAAATATATAATTTGCAAGAGCATACAATTTTAATTACAGAATAAACATTGCTGAAATATTAATAAATACATCTGATTGAAATAAATCTGGGGCTCAAATGTATTTGATGATTAAAAAAAAAAAGGCTACCACCACCGAAAAAATAATTTTCTTATGAATGAAAGGTAACACCTTTAGTAGTCCATTCCATAAATAAGTTCAGAAAAATATTTTTCCAGAAAAAACGATTTGGAAAACGCATCACCATACTACAACATGTGTATATGGGTCTGCATGTACGAAGACTACCTTTGTTCAGAGCGAACGAATCGTCCGGGACTCTATTGTATCCAAACGTACGCGTGAATAGAACTGGCGCACTCGCAAATGTTTTGTAAGTACGGACCAGAAAATAATAGCGGTTCCGTAAAATGTTGGGTATCTATTTGTTATCACAAAAGGGTACCAAAGCTTATAAATATGTGTTGTTCTTTGCCTGGTGGTCCCCTTTAAACTTTGTTCCAACATTGTCCAAAGTATATATTAGAAAGGGCGTAAACTGCTCTCGGCGATTTTGTTCGAAATGAGAAGGGCGTTAAGCACGCTCAATGCCTGAGCACATGCGCATTGCATGCCCGGATTGATTCTTTACTCGATATATGTAAACAGTCCTGTGCGCATGGAGACTTAGCGCCCTTAACACTTTAAAGAGTACCACGACCCTAAAATAATATTCTTAGAAATAAAGGGTAACATCTTAAGTAGTATATTCCACCAACAAGTTCAGAAAAATATGTTTCCAGAACAAATCTATATGAATTACACCGTTTGCAAAGTGTCATGAAGATATTTGATATCACAGGACGGTACCACCACAAATAGTTAGGTGTTGTTCTTTGCCTGGTGGTCCCCTTTCATACAAATGCGTACAAATGGGTGATTCGTGAAACAGTTGCATAGAAAGTATACAAATTGGTGGGCGTTAAGTTATGAACTTACACTAATCTCGTTTACGAAAACAATATTAATTCGGCTTTATATCTATGCAATGTTATATTACATCTTTTACAATGTTTATTAATTGCACATTCCACAGTCAATCGAGGATGATTCAACCTTTAGTACTTAACGCTTTTCCTTTTGTAACTACAACATAATTATACAGTTTAGCATTTTATGTCTCATTTTGTTTTGGTAGATGTAAACAAAGTATATATTCTTCTTCTATATAACTGTCTTTTAACCCTAATAATAAGGCCGGGGGGGGGGGGGGGCATCGTGGTCCTCTCCCTCCGGAATTTTCCCGATTGCTCAGAAACGCGTAAGGATGACGCCTCGCCGCTTGAAAATCGGACCTTTTGTTACGAAGTCAAGTGACCTTTAGTCAGTGCATGTCAGTCCGAAAATCGCTTATTTTCGTGATTTGTGTACAAAACATATGGAAATATCATTTTTCCTAAAAAGAGATATATCATTGGTTAATTGGTTTTGCTTACCTTTTAGGTATTTGTGTTGGGTTCAAAATAGTTAGATTAAAGTTAGAAATAAAATAAAACAACAAAAACAATAAAATACATAAGTTAAAAAACAAAGAAGTGCATACAAAATTATCAGTGCACGAACAAAACTACGCATGACAAAAAAGTTAAAGTTATGGATTAGTAAATAACTGCGTATAACATAATTATATACACTATTTTGAGTTATGTCTTCATTTCAAAATCAAACGTTCTTTATAAATAGATCAAACAAATCACTACAATAATTTACTAAACTGTCTTCATTTTCATTTTAATGGTTTAATGGTTTTCTCCGATACATATAACTACTGCGCAAATGTATGATGGCTTGGATATAGACAAATATTGATAATCCCATCAATAATTGCGCAACAATTTATACCACACGCATGGAATCATACAATCAGATAATTTAATCCACAAACATACCATAAAACATTCATAAACATGGGTCTAAACCAAAATCGAATACAGATAATAATTTGTAATCTTATTTGGTAGAATGAATAACTGAATTACGCACACAAAGTTGGGTTATATTGAACCATAGCTAGTGTGTAGCCGGGGTGGGGGGGGGGGGGGGGGGGGCACCCCACTCACCTTCCCACACCAACAAACAGTTTTTGGAAGGAAAAAAATGAGTCTAAGTGGTGCAAAATTGATTAGACTAGTCTGTTAATCTGTCCTCTGTAGCAGAAACAAATAATACAGGACTCATATTTATGAAACCACAAAAGCCTAGTTACAAGTCGATATAGGATGATAGGTCTTAAAGGGATAGTTAAGTTTTAGTATAGTGGGCGCTGCACAACATCACTTTTTTTTTGTGAGGTAATGAAATACTGAGTGTCAAATTTGAAATAGCATACAATTTAATTGACATAATAAACTTTATTCGAACAAAATCAGGTCAAAGACGGCAGAAATATCCAGAATATAACCATTTATAATTATTGTGGGGCCCTACAATAATTACATATTTTTTTTGAAAAAAAAATGCTTACAGATTCTAAAATTTTACAAAAGATGTTTTAAATAGTTGTGGGTAATTTCCCTATTATTTTGATCACTATCATGACTATTTAAACATATTGCATGCATAATTTGTTTGATTGAACACGGTTTAAACCAATGTGTTTCTTAGAGTGCACCCTCTTCATTTTTAAAGCTCGTTTTGAATGATAACAGACTGTTTACTTTGTTGTTTGTAACTATGTATACCTTTCGAGCATGGTGGAGTTATAACTATTAGTTTGTAATGTAATGGTTAAGGTTTCGGTTACTAAAATTAAGTTTCACCAAAAATGTACTCTCTGTACCAAAATTCAACTATCCCTTTATAAAGGAAACCAACACCCTCAAATAATATTCTAATAAATGAAAGGTAACAATTTTAGTAGTGCATTCCACAACCAGGTTCAGAAATTTAGGTTTCCAGACATAATTGCAATTGGATAAGCAAATATTCGGATGGGTTCATGGGTCTAGAGGCAAAGATTTTATATTGTCTATAGGACGTATGCATGGCCAGTAAGCATGGCCAGATTAACGCACAGAAGGTGATACTTACCATCCGCCTATTTTGCAGACCAGTAATTGAAAATACTGACATTTCACAATATGAAAAGCTTTCAACCAAAAGGCGCTTAAACCATTTAGTCTGGTGGCTATCTCTGGAAAAGTGGCCTAGAAATCGATTTAGGGAGTTCTGAATTGTAGGGGTTGGAGACAAGTATTTTCTGAAAGAGTATACTCTAGAGCTTAGGAATTTGCTTGTCTCCAGAATTGAAAATTGGTTTCCGGGGAGATATTTGGTTGCCATCAATTTTTATAGAAAATTACAATATTTCGAAAAAGTTATTATTTTAAGGCCATGAAGAGAGAACTTTCTTGCAAACAGATGTTTTCAGATGAGGAAAAGATGCCCTAAAATGATAAGAGACTTTCGTCGGGCAAGGTCAAAGGTTAAGGTCAGAGTTCACAGGTCTTAGTACTAATATTAATGATAAAATCATGTTTTTGTACATTGTACTCATATCTTTCATCTTGAATAAATTTGCATTATTGAAACTGCTAGAAACAAATAATTCTGGATATAATGTGTTCTCATAACTCCAAAGCTGTATTTTCTGTCATCTAGGACCATTTTACAACGGAGATATGACATTTTTACGGTAACAATGTAAATGCCGCGATATAGTGCAATGTACACATTACATGTGTTATCCTGTGCAAAATGTACACAGTGCTACAATCATTTGCTAGTCTAGTGGGATGTTTGGAAAAGTTGAACGCTAAGGTTTGTTAGCAATATCAACTGGGAAATGACTTGTTGTTAGCATAACTTAGGTATGCTGAATACGATATGCCTTGTTTCCAAGTGAAACTTTTAGTTTTTGACCACCTAATCTGCATAAACAAAATGGCCGCCGAAATTGTAATTAAGAAACATTTTCATATCGTATATATGTTATCATGCAGAGATAGGAGTTACAAACTGATATTTATACCTATTTAATGATAGTCATGCAGATATCACAAACCTTAATATCGGAGTATGTGATATTTACTCTTACGAATATGGAAATTAATGACTGACATTTAAGTTAAACAAATCATATTTTCAAAGGGATATATAGTAACATCGTCAAAATCCTCAAAACTTACTTGGATCTCTAGCGGGTCTCACATACCTCATTGTATTCATACTTAGCCTACTAACAGAAGCATGGAGCATGCTATACAGATATGTATGATTAAAGTGTTAAGATTTGCACTGGATATTCATGTGGATGTGGTGTGGCAAGATTGGTAGAGCGCGCGCTTTCCGATCATGAGATCCCGAGTTCGAACCCTGCCCACTGCCTTTGTCCTTCAGCAAGACAATTTATCCACAATTGCTGCTCTCTACCCTAGTGTATAAATGGGGACCCGGTAGGAGGTGAAAGCCTATATGTGAACGATCTTCTCAATGCCCATGAGCCGCTTGGAAGGAATGCTCCCTAGGGAGTGGAGATGGTGCACACAATGTGTGCTGGTTTGCATTGTATCCTGTGACCGGGGGTAATATTTTCATTGTAAAGCGCTTAGAGATGATTATCAATCATATTAGGCGCTATATAAACAGAGTATATTATTATTTAAAAGTCTGTACAACGTCAGTGCAATGCTATAGCGACTATCACTTTGCCTTTTCTGTCACTACTCGACGTATAACATCCATTAAGCCTGACATTGTCAAATAGTACTAAGTGGACATAACAAATGACAAAATTATACCTTTGATCAAGCAGTTGCCAGTTTTTGTACATTTCAACACTGAGAGTTACTAGTTCCCTTTAAAACATTAGTTGTGTTTTGTTTAGGTTACTCGAGTGCACTGCACTAAAGTGTCTTCACTCCGAGTATGAGGGTTTGGTAAACGAATAAGGACATTTCTAAAACAATCAGAAGAATGGAACACTAAAAAAAAATTAAAATCCCATTATTTGCATAAACAAAATGGCCGCTAGATAACATGACAGTCATTATACAAAGAAAATATATTATAAATATCTAAAAAATCATTTTACCAGCTAGCTCAAGACGCATTTCTGTTTCGTACTCGGATTGTCAAAATTATGTCAAAAACATTATAGATGATAGCACAGACAAAAACAAAATAATGCTTACAATTTTCATTTTTAATTGACTAAAACGTCCATTGTAGTCTATAATTCAACATTTTCGTGCATCAAGGCGATTATAACATTTTCCCATTCTGTACCCGATTGAAATCTGGAAGGTTTTAATTCCTAGCACTAAAGTACTACACACCCCATCTCGACTATTAAGATCGACATTGTATGCATAATTAGGCAGGCTTCCATCGAAGCTTCAATCTGAGGAAAGCTAACTAGGAAAAGTTTGCTGAAAACATCGTCCTGGACATGACATATATATCCATCAAAACTACGACACTTTTGCCAAGCTTTTCAAGAAATCTTCAAGGCGTAACGTCCCTTAGGGTACAGCACCAGCTACATTCAAGGCTTGATGGGCCACTTCAAAGTGTTGTACGTAGGCTACATCAGACACCTCCAAATGGACCCCTTTAGCAAGGACACACATGAATCTGCGGAATACCTGGCCGAATAAATAATGTTGAATTTAGAAGGACAAAGTGTAAGGAATTATTCAAATACACCGACATAATATATAGCAATAGGAAAGCATTGAAAATGATCTGGAAACTGCATAGGCAATGACTAAACACAAGTGCAACCAAGGTATTAAGTCATCGTTTATAGTATCGATCAAGCCGCCCATCAACTCCTTATGAATAGCCGAGAAAACCTGACGATCATCCCGGGAGGGCCAAGTTCCTAACGGCCACAGACTCACAAGACCCACTCACCATGAGCGACCTGTTTGCTTCCATTAAAAGCAATTAACATGTAAAAGCTGCTGGACTTGATGACATCCTATGTGAGCAAATGGAACACCTATATAATTATGTCCAGGCGACCCCAACTGGCTCCTGAACATGCTCATTGCATGCATGAGCACAAAAACATCTCGAAGCTCTGGAGGAAAGCCACAGTTACCTACTTATTGAAGCCTGGTATAAAGACAAAGTCAGTCCAAATGATGTGCCATACGAGTGGTTTATCCTCAACCGGAACTATCAGGGATAGGTCAGGAAAGGCAATTAGGCAATTCCTAAACTCATTGACGGCTATGATCATCATGAGGATAAGCTATTCACCGGAGTTGCTTTCTTTGACCCTTTTGCTTCCTAGCTACGACACATTGGAGCACATGATCCCCACCAGGGCTGCCTTGTTTGAGGTCCAATCATATATTTTTGGGGGTCCTCAACGGTAACCGCAGCAGTTAGATGACGCATACACTAACATGGTAGGTCTGAGGCAGCTTCATTTCAGATATTTTTCCTGCCTCATGTATTTTTGTTTGCTGGTAAATATAGTCTTTGATGCTTGAATGTAGTAGAATGGCTGATGTGGGTCAACTTCAAATTGTTCTACAGCACCTTATCCATATTGTGTTGGTTATTGTCTTTGTTCTTTGAGTGTGGAACACACTAATTGCTTGTCAGGACCAGCTCTACGATGAATGCTTATTTTAGCAATGAACATGGTATTCTGAAGCATTATACTTCCACCTCAAAGACTCCACCTGAGAGGCCGATGACAACTAAAGTGTAATCAGCATATGAAAACACGTGTTTTAGATAGTATCAGGTGGCCATCGGTCGCATTATGCAACTGATGACCCTGATAGGTATCACATACATGAATGTTGAATAGGCAGTCTGACTGTACTATGCTCTTTGTGTCCTGCTTTCTGATTGGTCAATTTTCCACAAGCTGGCAGGATTGGGTCAATCAGAGTAAAGAATATAAAGGTGTGGATATAGCGCCTTTTTGATTGTAGCCTTTTGGTAGAAAGGATACATTTCATATCAATATTTTTTTATATTTCCTGAAACAATTCTGAGGTAAAATGTAGTGATTTAGATACACATGAGTAGGGTCTATTTAAATCGTGTAAAACATGCAGTTTGGTGAAAAATGGATTTAACGCCTTTTGGTTGCGAACTCATCATATATCCTCTAACTGCAAGACATATATTTATGGTTCCATGACATATGCTCCGCCGACATATGCTCCGCCGACATTTGCTCCGAAAAATGCGACAAATTGCTCCGCGACAAATGCTCCGCGATATTTGCTCCGCCGACAAATGCTCCGCCGACAATTGCTCCGCCGACAAATGCTCCGCCGACATTTGCTCCGCCGACAAATGCTCCGCCGACATTTGTTCCGCCGACAATTGCTCCGCCGACAAATGCTCCGCCGACATTTGCTCCGCCAACATTTGCTCCGCCGATAATTGCTCCGCGACAATTGCTCCGCCGACATTTGCTCCGCCGACATTTGCTCCGCCGCCATATGCTCCGCAGACAAAATAATGTCCAAATAATTAGATGATTTTAAATTTTTTTTTTTTTTTTAAATGCTTGCACTTTTTCAAAAATGTTCAAAATAATTTTTGGAATAGTTGTTGATGATCTCTCTATCTAATCATCATTCCAATAAAACACCACATGCATACTTTTGTATGAAAATGGTTGAAACCAATGCCTTTTTAGAAAAGCGCCCTCTTTTGTTTAAATGGCTCTTTTTGAATGATAACGGGCGTTTTACTAAGTCGTTTGTAATTTTGTAGACCTTTCGAGCATGGTGGAGTTATAACCATTAGTTTATCAAGTAACTTTCCAGGGTTGGTTACTAAAGTTCAGCCTTACCAAAACTGTACTACCCCTTTAAATCGTCTAGAAGACAATCTATTCTTCACATAATAACAATAAAATTGATGACATATTGCTTTTTATGGAATATGACGTCATCGTCACTAAAGGGGTGAAGTGTCCATCTTACCTCACTTTGGAGGTAAGAGGACTCCGAAAATTTAACAGTGGGTGAAAATAACGTTCTTTGAATTTTGATAAAACGTGGATAAATTTTGAAAAATTTTGAAAAATTTCTTGATTCATAAAGAGTCTGAGTAATACAAATGCAGTGATTATAAAGACTTTTCTTTTTTCTATTCATGATCGATCTTAACACCAGTATCATGCCCTTCGCTTGATGATTGCTTGGAACAGTATACTATTCATCACAGCATTTTCGGATACTATGAGGGTCCGTTAACATCAAAAACTGAAGCCAGTGTTGTGTGTTATTTCGCCTCCCCTTCTGCTACTAGATGCAAGCTGCAGGGTCACGCATCCTTACAACACTGGGCTTGACTGCCCCCCCCCCCCCCCCCCAACCCTGTATAAAGAAACGTGAAACAAACAAACCAGCCAAATAAAATATTTGAATGAATCGATGGTTACTGAATCGATTGTACTCCAATTTCACAAGAGATTCGCATAACATATAAAAGCGCACTTCATACCAAAGGTACTTGAGAATTCATTCCAGAGTTTAATCTTCAGCGGAGTAAATGTATTGGAACAATTATGGTTGAGGAAGTACTGTCATCTTCAGAGCATATATTTCTGCGGAGCAATTGTCACCGGAGCAAATGTCGTATCTCCGGAGCATATTTCGGCGGAACAATTGTCGGCTAAGCAATTGTCGCATATTCGAAGCATTTTCGGCGGAGCAAATGTCGGTGGAGCATTTGTCGGCGGAGCAAATGTCGGCGGAGCATTTGTCGGCGGAGCAATTGTCGTCGGAGCAAATGTCGGCGGAGCAAG
Source organism: Echinarachnius parma (assembly GCA_037951105.1). Lineage (NCBI taxonomy): Eukaryota > Metazoa > Echinodermata > Echinoidea > Clypeasteroida > Echinarachniidae > Echinarachnius > Echinarachnius parma. The sequence continues at coordinate 2,055 of JBAMJV010010372.1, read as the reverse complement.
TATCGCGGAGCAATTGTCGCATTTTTCGGAGCAATTGTCGGCGGAGCATATGTCGTGTCACCATATTTATAGCCACCAGGTACCTGCGACATCACATGTGCATTATGCCCCCCACCCAACCATCTCGTGTGTCTAGTTCTGGATACGCCACTGAATATTATGTTCCCACGTGACCTATTCGAAAAGGCGCCTGGTAAGAAACGGGCTAGCAACTTGGGAGTGGTATATATATCATTCCATTTCTTCGGAGCAGACTGTAGGAAGGTGACGTACATCTAAATCGATCTAACTTTGCCTACCTGAATTAAGAACATGTGCATCTACATTACACGATGAGATACCTCGTTGTCTTTGCTAAAATCGCAAGCTGAAATCTACTTTTGGATTGTTCAAAAACTTCTTATAGCTCTCAGAATTAATACAGGAGTGCTGAGTCTGAACCTCGAAAGAGGGGTCGGGCTGTCTCGGCGTCCATCTCTTCGGCACTTACGTACATGACATACGCTCATATCCCGTCTCTGGTGATAGATTTGAATCACATACAGACCAGACTTTTTTTTTAAATCAAAACGCATAAGTGCTGTTCTTACTTCTATGACAACATTTGAAGCTGTAGGAAGGACTAGACGAGAAATACTGAATAACTTTTACCAAATGTAGAAGCGAATACAGAGGACAACTGTTTTCCGTAAGATCGTGAACCGTAAGTACCCACCCTTTGTATAAGTGTTTGCTTGCGTTGAATTATCCACTGCATCAACGAAATTAACATATGGTATGATACGCATAAAAGACAATAAATAGAACAAACCTTATTGTGCACTGAGAATATGCAATCATAGACTGTAAAACAGTTATGAGCAAAACATATGCGAAGATGAAAGGAACACTATTCTGCATAATCCATTCGTTTTTAGCGAGATTGGGGTATGGAGATGATGATGGTGATGACGGAGATAATGATGATGATGACGATGATGATGATGATGAGGTTTGCTTTTAAACAGAATAAGATCAAAGGCATGCATTTCTAATTTGCATTTAATATTGCTGTGCCAATTGTTCGCATGATTCTTTCCCAAATGATGGCATGACGTTTCGTTTTATGATTAGGGTGAGCTCAGTGATATGAGAGAGCAGTTGGAACAACTGCGAATAAAATGACGAGGATGGTGATGATGTTGACAATGGTCATGCTGCTGATGATGATGCCCATGATGATGGCAATGATGATGACACTTCCATCACAATGGTAAATGATTGTGGTGATGATTATGTCGCTGAAGACGGTATACAACCTTCAAACAAATAAATGGACCAAACACTTGTTGCTAAGTTTTTGAGATTGTTTCCACTACTTCGTCACTTAAATGAGATTGTAAAAGTCCATAAAATATCCACAGATTTGTTCTGTTTTCAAATTGAAGAAAACATTACATTAATGAATAAAGGTTTAGATTTTGACCATAAAATGATACGATGCATCGTTGGAACATTATATTATTTTGAATGTTAGTTGTGCTTGTATCATAGGGTGTGGTTCGTTATTCAGAATGTTCGGTATTCCAAACACATTGTATCATGTTTATGCCGTGCATTGACAGTTACGCGTCATGTCCTGGGCCTCTTTTATTATTGTAATGTAACACGTTATTGTGTATGTACATTTTTACTCTTGTTCCTTTGTTTAATTTACAATACAGTGATATCAAAATCATAGTTTATTACATATTAGTTTGGCTTGTAACGATCTGCTACGTCACTGTTTGTATGCTTTCGTAGAAATTACCCCCTCTAATCTACTACACGTTAGCTTGACAAGAGGTGAATAAACTTTTGCCATATGATGGTCAGTCACATTAAAAAAAAAGTTATATACGTGACTAATTACAGTTTTTCACACCAGTTAACAATAGCTGTTACATTTATGCAGAAATTAAAACTATATGGAAACGAGACTAAGTCATTACGTCATGTAATATGCACATTACATGCCAATATGATTAAATTACCGCGTTGGCTAATATTCGAATCATCAAAGATCAATAATCAAAG